>JAUZNJ010123577.1:1294-18869 GCA_034780135.1 Jordanella pulchra
AGTGCAGACTTTCAGTTGTTGGGTTAACGTTGTTGGGTTAACGTCTCCAAATGCCTCTCAATCACGCTGAACCACCTGCAAGGGGAACTCATAATTTTTCATGTTAGTGCTACTTTATCCCTCGCCAGAATCTGTACTTTCAAGATAGCGGACTGTCATGGTGCTTCACAAATGGGTGACCAGCTTTATTTATAAACTAATATAAAATGTATTATTAGTAGAGGTAATAATACACGTTAAATGCATTCAACACATGCATACAGCTTGTGTGGAAATCTGCTTTTACTCCCATATTTATGTGAAACCATATAGTTATAGTTTGTTTAATGCAGTCTTCATGTTTTGATGTATTTTTTTAAAGGTGAATTATTTGAATAAAGTGGCTGTAATGTGAAAAGCTTCACAGTCCATGTTTAGAGGTAAGCAGCAGTGCTTTTGTTTTATAATGTGTGCCACTCATCCGTGCTGTCTACCTTCTCTTAACAAATCCTGCTGAAGTATGCACACAGTCAGCAGAGTTTGAAACAAGGCAGCTCATTTTTCTGCTTTCCGAGGGAGCTATTTGATGTCACTCATTGTTGTAATATAGGTGGAACAGCTTCCAACAATGCACTAAACAGACAACTCTTCGTCTGAGTGTGTTTGAGCTGCTTTTTTCCCTTTTATAGGAGTTATTATACACCCTTTTCTTAACATAAGCTGACAGCAGGAATAGCCTAGTATTGTTATGATACTTTGGTTTTTGGTCTTTGTTTTTTGTTAGTTTGTCATTTCATTAATAAATCAGGTTTGAAATACTTTGGTCATTGGTATCAGGGTGGCGTTGCTATATTTTGTTATGTTTGGTTGTCTGTGTATTCTGGTTCATTCTATTAGATCAGTGTTTATCTTTGTCCCCATTGACTTTAGTTCCATTTGTGTCTGGTTAAGTTAGGATGAAATCCCTCCGTATTAATTAGTATTCTTCCCTCAGCTATCTGGGCAAGCACTCTCCTCTTCCAAGCTGCTCTACATTCCCAATAATACTGTATATTGCATAGGTTCAATGCCATTTCCCTCTCCCCTCTCGTTAAAACAGTAAGCTGCTTTGTATCCTTCCTTAGTGCTGATATGCCCAAACATTTCAGACTGTAACCCCAAAAAGTACAATGAAACAGACTGATTACCCCCAAAATACATATAATTACTCTACGCTATTTGTTTAAATAAAGTGAAGTAAATCAATGTTTTTAAACCCATTTATTATGAGTAATATTTATTCAATTGATCATTTATAATTAACTTTTTAATTATTAATTATTTAATATAACATATACACTCACTAGCCACTTTATTAGGTACACCAGTCAAATTTCTCCCTAACCCAGATTTCTAATCAACCAATCACATGGCAGCAACTCTATATAGACACATCTGCAATTCTGTTGCAGTTCCAACTGAGAACAGAAAGGTGATTTAAGTGACTATGAACATGGTATGGTTGTTGGTGCCAGACAGGATGATCTGAATATTTAAGAAACTACTGATCTATTTGGGATTTTTACACACAACCATCTCTAAGGTTTAGGAAAAATGGTCCAAGTGAGAGAAAATATCCAATGAGCTGAAGTTATATTGGGGCCAATGCCTTGTTGATGCGAGAGGTCAAAGGAGAATGGCAAGACTGCTTAGAGCTGATGGAAAGGCAACAGTAACGCAAATAACCACTTGCTACAACCAAGCTATGCAGAAGTGCATCTCCGAATACACAACATGTCCAACCTTGAGGCAGATGGACTACAGCAGCAGAGGACCAAACCGAGTTCCACTCCTCTGAGCTTAGAACAGGAAACTGAGGCTGAAATTGGTACCGGCAAAACCAAAGTAGCATAATAGAAGAGTACTGATTTGTGCTGCAACATTCGAATGGAATGTTCAGAATTTGGAATCAACAGCATAAAAGCATGGATCCATTTTTCCTTGTATCAATGGCTCAGGCTGCTGGTGGTGATGGTGTAATAGTGTGGGGAATATTTCCTTGGACCCCTTTGTACTAACTGTGCATCATGTCAGTGCCTCAGCCTACCTGAGTAATGTTGTTGATCATGTCAATCCCTTTATGACCACAGTGTAACTACATTCTGATGGCTACTTGGATAACGCTCCATATCAAAAAAGCTTGAATCATCTCAGCTCTTTGTATGTCTATGTGTTGCCCTGCGACAGATTGGCGTCCTGTCCTGGGTGAACCCCAACTTACGCCCATAGTCTGCCGGAAATAGGCACCGGCCAACCGCAACCCTGACGGATGAAGCGGGAGAAAATGGATGGATGGATGTCCCAAAGTATTGGGTCTAAGATAAATCTTTCAAAAAAAAATATCAGTAAAATGCAGGAATACAATTTTTCCATTTTAATTAAAACTTTATAATACAGAAACATGGAAAAAATGCAAATAAGCATTAGTATTTTAAGCTGGATTAGATAATGCAAAAGGCATTTTTAATATCAAGGTTGAACATGTCAGAATAAAGAAGGCTTCATACCACAACATCATTACCTTTCAGCTCCACACTGCATGCAAATTAAAACGTACAGCTTATTATTATGTCAGTTACCAGATATTGGATCCAAAAGATATGTTCTAAATTTCAAAACGAAGCCAAATCTTGCAATGACACAGTTACTCAATGTGATCAAAATAATCATAGCAATAAATAGATTTCTAAATACTTTTCCACCTGTAAGGTTGATGGGCTAAGTAACTGGATTGTAGATTTTCATGCAAATCAAACTCTTGGGTCTTTTTAAAGTACATTCTTGTCCTCCATGCACATGTAAAAATGTGCCATTTTGAAAATAAACAAATCATCAGTAATTGGAAAAGAAATTGTCAATGAAAGTGAAATTTTAATGCAGAGAAACCTGGAAGAGGAAAAACTAGTTTCCTTGACAACAGCAGTGCCTTTGCTTTCATTACTACCATGTTAATAGAAATATATCCAAACGACTGCATAAAGCCAAACTATGTAGCACTGCTAAGTCAGGGGATGTGGAAATGGAGACTGTGAACGAGTTTTATTTATTTATTTATTTTAACCAGCTTTTCTTTTAAATTATACATTCCTTAACTAATTATTTTTAAGACTTGATTGGGATAATCTGTAAATGTGTCAAAAAAAAATAGATGAAGCTGCAAAAGAAATCTAAAACTCTGCAAATTAATGAATATAATTTTCTTACAATATTCATTGGAACTGATGTTGGCACGACAACACAAAGTGGGAAAACCAAAACCATTAGCTGATAAAAACTATAACTTCCCTTTCCAATCAGTCTCCCTTAGTTAACACTTTAGCTGCAGTTTCCATTCTGCTATGAAACACGGAGGTGGCAGCATTATGTTGTGCTTTCCTTAAGGACAGAGAAGCAGGTCAGAGCTGAAGGAGAAGGATGGAGCGAAACAGACAGCAAGATAAATCCAGTTAGAGGCTGGAAAAGTTTTGGAGCCTTGTGTAAGGAAAAGAAAAATCTCAAAGCGTGTGATTATATCTGCAAAACTTTATGACATCGGGCGTTTTTTAGATATGTTGTGTTCCCATTTTGTCTAAAATAGGAGGGTTGTAATTATGACCCTGCCAGCTCTACTGATCACATCAACTTACATTTCCCAGTAGCTCCTTAATTGTAAGTGCAACAGCTGAAGCTAGTAGCGCTTGCATCCAGATGCACATTCAGAACAAGGTACCTTGGAGGCCCGGGAACAGGTGTCCCCCTGCCACGGGCGGTTGACTTGCCCCTGACCGATGGCACCTTGGCATCCTCCGAGCCGCCGTTCAGGTATGTGAGCTCCTGCAGCTGGGCCTGTCGGATCTCATCATTGTAATCCTGCACACACACAGAGGCACGCATAAATACTCACACACAATGACGGCAACAGCTACGCTTTCAATTACACTGTATCACATTACGTCCTTTATCTCCAGGGTTGCAGCTCTGGGAATATCTAATTAATGTACTTTACAGTGCTGCCGTGACTGCTGTTCCTAAAGCAGCAAAACATTCAGATCTCCTGCTGATAAAACCTTAGGACCCATTTTAGCTTCGTCTTTTCACACTGTTGTTTTCTCCCGTAAATTAAAGCACATTAATTAATATGAAAACAGGTCTTTAATCACACAGTTACTGATAAACTTGTCAGTTTTCATCTGTTTTAGTGAGTCGGATCTTTTTGGGACGGAGAGAGGCAGCAATGGGGGATGGGATTTTGGAGCTGTTTGCAGGATACAAACGTGATGAGATGTAAATCATTACAGCTCTGAGCATTAGAGACTTCATCCATGGCAAACATAGGTAAACAAATTCAACTCTGAGGTGGCTCCCAAGGAGAGGTGATTCCCTCACGCTTTATATTCTTGCTGAACTTTCTATACCCTAATAGGGGACTCTAAAGTGAACAAATATTTCCCAAACCCAAGTTTTGGAATATCGATAGAACATCAAGTAATAAAAAGATTATAAAACTAGGGAATTAGGGATGTGAAAATGCTTTTAACTCATTAGAAAACATTGAAAAAGATGGGATTTTAGATATTTTTGATGAAATGTTAAAGCTTTCTTTCACACAAACAGAATCAAGGCCCCGACAAACACGCAGACATGTGTCTACGAACGTCTCCACTTATGGACGGAATTTGGTTCCTTTATTGTTGTGAGAAAAGAACACATTGAGTCAATACATTTATTTTTTTTATTTTTTATAGTTTTTCAAATGTATTTACATTTATTAACTGTGGAAAATCAACATAAAAATAAGAATAAAACAAATTAAAAAAACTAAGCAAACAGCAAAGTAGCTCTAAAAACCTTTTTTGTGATCAAAACTTAATTTATGGATGCTGTCTTAATTGATGAAAAAAAAGAAAATATACAAGTTTTCAAAAGTTTATTTTATTTCTGGATTGCATTTTTATTTTTTTATTTCTATTCACCCTATGTTTTGTTTTCTTACAACAATAATGGAACAAATTACAACCCATATGCATGGAGTCCGTGTGGGCGGGAACACATAAAGCTGCATTCTTATACCTGCTCGCTGTGATTTATTACACCACTCAGTAAAAAAGGTACTTTTCAGAAATTAAGTTTCTATATTTTGTATGTCTACATATTTCTTTTTCAAATTTCCTGTTTTCAGCTTGAGATTTGCAACTTACATTCTTTTCAAAAAGCATTTTACAGAAACAGATGTCTCACTAAGCTAACAAGGACCCCCATCACTCTATGTGTTTTAAATTTTAAACTTCAGATCATTATATGTGGTAAAATGTCACAAACAACCCTTTAAAGCAGTACTTCAATATAGCTTTGATAGCAAATTAAAAAGATTTGAACTTTATTTGAAATGTGTGTCTAATAAGGACGTCCTTTAATACTCACCTTCTAAAGATCGATCAGGTTCTAGGGAACCAACATTTTTCGGATTGTTTTTTTTAATGGTATCAAATAAGTTTAGGTTATGGTCAGGACAGAAGGATAATGAACAGGGTGGGTAACATTTAAGAGTTAAGCCCACATGGAGTGACCTAAAATCAATACACGTCATTGCAAAGCCTTAATATGTGTGTGTGTGTGTCCCCTGCCAAATAATTTGGGGTACATTTATAACCTTTCTGTATCACTGACAGCTTTGCTTCACCTTCAGGGAAGGAATTAGACCATCTCCTTGTTGCACAATTAACTTATTTGAATTAAGGGCAGTTCAGGCTGCAGGTAGGACAGTTATAAAGAAACAGAGGTGACAAAAGATGGAGAAGAGTAAAGCCAGGAGAAAAACTCTACAAAGTAAATGTCGGTTAAACATAAATAAAAGTAAATATGATAAAAATAAATGTGTTTACTGCTCCACAAGTATGACTTTGTACATTCAGTAGCTAATACAGCAGTTTTAGAAGCTCCAGGTCAGTTTGTTCTTTTATCGGTTTACATGTCCAGCTGTTAGACATCTCCATTTCATCTCTTTCTACTTTCATGTCAAACTGTTTTGTACGCCTTGACAAATTGAATTATGAGTAAATTTCTTGAATTATCAAATGAAGTGATCATAAACATCCTTAGGTATTATTTATTTTGACTGTATTACGTGTTTTAGATTCATTTCGCTCTGATTCCTTTTGGTTGACTCGATGAGCCAAACCAAAATAACTCCTCAGCTGTTTATCAAAGTCATGAAAGCACATTTCCTTACAGGAGAATGTGAACAAATTATAGGCAAAAAATGTTTTTTTGTCCTACGTGCAGGTAAAATAAAATACAGTCCTTTAAAGTATAGCCTATAAATTAAGAGCACAAGAGTGCATATGGGCGATAAATACTCATAGAAGTAACTTTTTTAATACACATGCGTGTAAACTATTCACCACGCACATTTTGAACGAGGCTACTTAAATATCACAACCAGGAGTCCATGCTCTTGGTAGACTGTCTAGCATCTGTCCTAGTTGATATGGGGTGTCCCAATCAGATATTAATATCTGATATTGGTACAACTTACCCAAAAAACTATAAGTGGATTTTATCAGCCAGCATCTACAATCTCTTATATATTCATGCTGATTGAAATCCACTGCTGCTGTTAAAAGTTTCTGTAACTCATCAGATAATGTTACATGGGTAAGTTGTTTTGTTGTTGACTTTTGTCCCTTGTTTTAGTGATATTACTTGATCAAGCCTTTTCTAACATTCTGCAGTATAAAATTATTAATAGATGCTGGTATGATTCATACTAATATTGTATCAGGTCAATATTGATATCAGCCAATTATCAAAGCTGCAATATCTGTATCATTTCGGAATTAAAAAAGTAGTATCAGGACACCTCAACTCAAGTTTCTGTTCCTGTGACTCATGTCAACACTCCAGAGGGAAGTTGGCTGGAAGTTGGCTGGAGGCATTCGGCTGGCCTTCGGCCTGAAGCGAAGCTTTTAACTTGCTACGACTGCAGTAACGTTTGCAAAGCATCTTCATGCTAATAGGTGTTCTCTTACAGAGTTTAAAACTGGTTTGCTGATGTCATCATTAAGTAACTTAGTGTAACACAGTCATAAATGTGTTCTAACAGCAACTAGCAATATGCAATTAAAATGATTGTTAAATGTGGGACTTTGTATGAACTGAGCTAATGTTAATGCTAATGTTACTGTTTATACCAAGGAAAGAGAGGCTTGAAGTAACTCTAGTTCGTAGTTGAACACAGACATTTACCTTTCTAATTAGTTTGCAGCGACTTTTAAGTATTTTCCTTTAAAACATTATGTCTGTTGGAAATAATGTCGAAATGCTTCTCTTGAAGAGGCTATTGGTACCAAGAAAAGGCTGTTATGAAAATAATAAAATGACAGCCTCTCAGTCAAAGTACTCTTCCAGCATTTACAAATCACTTCTATTCTGTCTTTTAGTGTTTTTATTACATAACGGACATTTCAGCATTATATCCTTCTTCATCTTTGCATTGAAGAAGGATTCCGTCAATGCCATCTAAACAAAAAAAGGCATCAAAAGGAACAACCTCCTGTCTCACTTTTCAAATAAAAAATTCTAATTAATAAATAGAAAGGGTCATTGCTAAAGGGCTTAGCTACCAGGGAACCACCACAAAAACATGGCCTTGCTTGATGAGACAAAATCACTGGCTGACATCTACTCAATAGCTCTTTTCAAGACAGACTTCACCTTGACGAGAAATATTTAACAGCATGAAATATATTAGGTTATTTTTTTATACACGCACTCAGAATCCATTATTCGACCATTAAGAGTGAATGAAGAAGAGAACAAGGACACTTAGACTAGCTGAAATAAGCTAATTTTCTTTTAGTCTAAAATTTCTGCAAGTGATTTAATTAGAGGGAAAAAAATGGTATTGAAGATTGGAAAAATAAAACAGGAGATATGTGGGTGTTTTGGATGCAGGGAGGGTAACATACCGGAATAAGAAACTTCTTGATCTCCTCTAGAGCGTGACCCATCCTGGCGTAGGCCTCAGCTGGCGGTGCGAACACCTCAATTAGGACGTGCAGGTCTTCGTTCAAATGGTGATACTTGGCCTCACCGCTTTGCCGAAGCTCTTCTTCCTGATGGCGCATAATATCATAAATAAGACAGAATTCATAAAAGAATATGATAACAGCTGTTTGGGCTCACAAAGACTGTTTAAGTTAATATCCATCACTAATTCATCACAGATCTACAACAGGGAGTTTTCTGTAATGAGGTTTAATGTCTTGATGGTGCAGAATTACAAAAACACTGATATGGTGCAGACTTCTGCAAACAGACAGTCCTTAACAGCTTCTCAACAGCAGCTGTCATGTTCAACTGATTGCCTTCATCGTCGCAAAGCTGTCTTTCCTCTCAGCAAACTGTAGCTTTGAGTTTAAAGTGCGTACTTGCAAACCCTTTCCCCAGATATCTGCTCTGTTTTTTGTATTTTGGCCCATCTGTCTGTGGAATCGCTTGAACTTCATTAAAATGAATTAAGCGAGGAAAGGAATCTCCTGATTTAAATTTACCAGGATAAAATGTTGATTTTCAAAAAAAAAAAAAAAAAGGCAGAAATTAAACAAGAAAATCTTTAATGTGAAAAGGGAGTTTCTATTTTGTTATGTTTGGTTTAAATGTTGTCTCAATGGAGTAAAGGAGTTTAGTGTAAAGAATCAGAGCTATGACTAAAACATTTTATTGATCATCTCCGTAAGGTGGATGTTAGAGAAACGGCAGATGCAGTAACTTCCAAATGTATTTCTGCCATAAGACTTTTTTTTTCTTACATTATGTCTCATTATCAACAACAAAAAGGAATATACCTGCTAATTTTGGAAATAGTTTACAAATCTGGCTACAGTTTGTGAATTAAAGGGACAGTGTGTAACTAATTTGTCTTTTTTCTTTGTAAAAATCTAAATCTTTTACACATGCTGTAAAGGTGTGATAACATCACATAAAGAATTAGAATTAGTAGTTTTTTAAATACAAAGGTAGAGGCCATGTTGCACCTCCATTTTGGACCAGAGCAGACAAAAGATAAGGAACTTGTCAGCCTTAGTACCTGTATCCAAAAAGTGTTGTCTGTGGGTGAGGAATTTAAAACGAGCAAAAACGACAATGGATCATTCTACTAGAGACAGACTGATACATCAGTCAGCTCATATTTTAGGGTGATAATTAACATCTCGATCTAGCAGGGGGACAATTTCAGTCTGGGCAGACATTTTTTATTAGCTCTACTTGAGCCCTACTGTGACTCTAACTTTCTTATACCTCATCCAAAACAGTTAGGTTATCCTGAGCTATTTTCTATATTTATGCTGCTATATGTTTACGCTGCTGGATCACATAGGGACCACTTTTCCTCATGCTATTTCTATTCTCCCATTCTGCAGGATTTGTTCCACTCATAGCTTTATGTTCTCTATCCTTTTTCATCTGGTCTCTACCTGTTCAGCTGTGACTCCATCCTGCATTGAAGTATCAGTTGCGGTGCAGCCATCAACATCTCTGTTTATAGATGTTGGAGCTTGGCCTGTTTCCAGTGTAGTCCTGTTTTTTTTTACTGTAATTGACTATACGTACTCTCATTCATCCTCTGACAAGAGGATTGGCTTGTCTGCCTGGCTGTGTCTTTCCTGGACTGAGCCTCCTGTGGTGCTGGTTAACAGTCACCTTTTTTACACCTGCTTCTTTTTGTATGTCTGCTTTTATCTCCTTGAACCCAGTCGACTTCGGCAAAAGGCTGCTCACACTGGACCTGGTTCTGTTGGAGGTTTCTTCCTGTTAAAATGGGGTTTTCCTATCCACTGTTGTTACATCCATGCTTGGTGTGAGGGATTGCTGAAGAGTTAATGATAAAATTCAAGGGAAAATCGTGAACACAATCTCACCCAGAAGGCATATGTCTTGTAAGTCAATGACTGGATGCAATCAGCTTGATCTGAGTATGCTATCCAAATAGTGCTGGCAGTAAGGGTGGAGCACCAATGCAGTTAGCATAGGGATCTCCTCGTGTTCCAACCCATTGCTAGGAGCCCTAGTCTGGACCAAAATCCTTTGTGTAGAGGATGTACAGGAACAAAAAACATCATTTAGGTGTACACATTTTTACACATGCTAATGTACACACCTTTATATATTTGGGGTTTTATAACAGAGAGCTTTAGTCATTCCCTACATTGGTGTAACTTATATTTGTATTTGTTCTTTTCCAAAAGGCTGTAGTCCCAATTTTCCAGCATTATCCATGTGTGTGTCTGCAACATAATGACATCCATAAAGCTGAAGGCTGTCTGGAGTCACCACTGCACCACTGTACTTGCTTATTCAGCATTTCACCCATATTGCAGGTCTTTGTTCAGATAGTGATATTTGGCCTCACAGCTTTGGCGTAGCTCCTCTTCCTGATGGTGCATAATATGATAAATAGGACAGGATTCATAAAAGAGTTTGATAACAGTTCTTTGTCCATGTGAAAAAAAAAAAGAAAAAGTAAAACCCAAGAGAAAACAAGAGTTTTTATAGCTACAGCTTTTATCAAGTGGAGACAATTAATGAAGGAGATCAAAAGAAATTAAATGAAAAGAAAGAACAGACGAAAAAATGCAGTTATCTAATGTTTGGATCATGAAGAAATGTGCACCAGTTGGTAACAGTTGGTCCAACAAAGTGTTAAAATATGGCATTGCATCTAGATTGGGCTGTACGGTGGTGCAGTGGTTAGCGCTGTTGCCTTGCAGTAGGGAAGGTTCTGGGTTCGATAGCAGCCCGGGGTCTTTCTGCATGGTGTTTGCATGTTCTCCCCGTGCATGTGAGGCTTCTCTCCGGGTACTCGGATGAAGCGGGAGAAGATGGATTGATGAATCCAAATTTAGAACACACCATTTTAGTTAGGAAAAGTAAAATCAAATACTTCTCCTTTTTCAGAATAATCCATTACCATGTGTTAAAGCCCAATAAACATAATTCAGAAGACTTCCAGAAGTCATGTTTTATTACGCAGTGATGTAATACCTATCAGGAGCTACAATAATGTTTCATCTCGACAGGGTTTAAAAACACCAGACATCCAAACTTGTGCTTTCTGAGGTCTCCACAGGTCACAGATGTTCTCACCAGATGCAGTCCTTTTTTATGCTGCTGACGGTGAGAAATCGGACAACGAAAGGCCCCAATTGTCTTTCACCACATCACACAAAAGAAACAGGTTCGGTGGCCCAGTTTCTCCATTTTCACCCAAAAAAAGGAAAACATATTTTCTAAGGGCCTTTCCAGTGACAACCCCCCACCAGTATGCTACTCTGTATCTCTGATGTCACCTAATTATAAATAACCTTTTTCTCAGAGTGCCGGTGGTATGTTAATGACATGTAAATTCCCCCATAAATCTGTGCTTTACGAACACACGGCGCCTCTGCCCTGATGCCGCTGCCTGCTGCTGTTGAACAGGGAGTGTGAGCGCAGTGCAGGAAGAGACAACTGCATAGAAATCTGTCTCATCTCTTCCCTTTTATGTTTTTTTATGTAATCGGTGCTGCATTTGCATGAGCAAATATATGAAAAGAAACCATTATCAAGTTCCTTCAATGAGAAGATATCCATATGAGGACAACTTTTTGTTCACTCAGTGCTTCGTCTATTTTCTCTGAACATGGTGCAATATTTGGTATAAAACAAATATGCCAATATTGTTTGCATGTAATTCTGTAAGAAGATTTCATCCATGCTGTGGACTCTCTCGGCTCTGATAAGGCTGCTCCATGATCCAGTGTCCAGAGCTAAGCAGGATATAGAGAGGGATTACAGCTGTCTATTTTTCATATCTACTGGCAGCATCTTTTCCTCTGTTTACATTTTTTTTCTGTAAATCTGCTTATGAAAAGCTGTTCACCCTGGTAACAGGGCACCAGAGTGCTGCAGATAAACGGCAGAGCTTCTACTTTGAGGAAAAGAGTAAAGTTATGCTTTAAGGAATCCACTAAAATTAAAGGATAGATGATCCATCCATCTACTGCAAACCTGCTGTATGGATTCAAATTATTGAAGATCTAGTGGCTCAGTCTTACTAAAGGTTTCTGTGTGTTTAGTGGTTGGGATTTATTCTCTGCAAATACATTACAGTAGAAAAAAAAACATATTTCTCTTTGTTTTATGGTTTCTTATTATAATTATTTGCTAAAAAGCTCCTCTTCATTATTATGCATGTCCAATTATATTACGCATTCCTGGTATCATTTTGTTGGATGACCATCAGCTGATAAATGAAGGTTTCCAACACTGCTAAGTTTGGTATCAATCCCCCAATAAATAGGAAAAGAATAACAATTATTGATACTTTTTAATACTCAAGTTTGATTTATCATCAAACTTCTAACCCTTAAATGTTGTTTTTTTTTTTTGGTAACAGATTAAAAACAAGATCAAGAGCTTATAAACAACAGTAACATCAAGTGAATTTGATTATACTATTGTTGAAGGCAAATTGAAAAGCAAACATCCAGATATGAAACTTAAAATCTTTTGTAATGTGTTAATCAAAAAAGATTTTGCTAGCTTCAGTTGTTCGTTTTGTTCAAACATCGTGTTAAAAGACAGGACATGTGTGCGATCACATCAAGGGCAAATAAAAGCAAATATACTACACTGAATTGATTTACCAACAAAACACAGCATCAACCACTTTGTATTACAGCAAGTTATTAACGTTTATAATGAAGGGCAAATGTAGCACCATGGAAGATTATATAAACTGAGGTACACTGCATCAAATAAATGAAATACATAGTAAGTTGGTGACTGAACACCACAGAAGTATTTGAAGGATATAGAAAAGAGTGAATGAATGAAAGAAGTTGCAAACAAATTTACTGAGAAAGTTTTTACCTGTTCAATACTGTCATGCAATATTTTAGTTCAACAAACACATAAAGACATTTAGCTTCAAAATTTGTTAGGATTAGATAAAAAAAATGTTTATTTATAGATAGAATAACAGGATTTTGTTTACTCTTTCTCTAAAGAAAAGTATTTTTGTACTTAGCCAAGATTTATAACCCGTCAACAGCCACGTCTGTGGGGACGTATGTGGTGCCTCTAAACTTGCAGCTACTACTGCACAATAATAGCAACACACTGGTTTTATATGACAAACTGGAACCTCATAATGGTTAAAGAACACCTGCTGATTGAATTAATGGTTTTTCAGATGTTTCAAAATGTTTTTGTTGATTTTGATGGGAACAACTAACAGGATAAATTCATTAGACGCAGACTTGTATGCATCAAGGTCTGCTTTTGACTAAAAGTCACTAAATCATAAAATTTGATCTCATGTACTGGAAAGTTTGGGAGAATTCAAAATGCCTGGTTGTCAAAAGATGCATAAAAATCGTGTCAAAAATGTTTTAATGTAAGAAGATGTTAATGCACCTTTAACCAAGTTTCCCTCATGAGACGGTAAATGGCCTGTACTTATATAGCACTTTTTTAAGTCGGGAGACTTGGCCTCACTGACGGAAGCGAAGCTGACGTAAACAGGCGCCTCCAGGCCCTCTGACCACCATCAGTAGGAAGCGCGGGTGAAGCGTCTTGCCCAAGGACACAAGAACACTGAAAGCCGGAGCTGGGGCTTCAACCACTGACGCTTCAACTTTATCTTAACGGAAGATAAAAACAAATTAAAAGAAAGCCAACTATCTGTCCTAGAGTCTACAGTTTTATCATTGTTGTATTTGCAGTTTTGCGGTCAGATTAACTAATTTCACTGGTTGTTTTTTGGTCCCTGGGCCACACATTGGAAACCTCTAGTGTAGTACAGGCTTGGCACCCTGTCCAAATTTAAAAAACTAAGCAGGTCTTAAACATTAAACATTTAAACATTTCCTATTGTGCCATCTAAATATGACAGAGACTGTTGCTGCTCATATCCTACGACTTACAGCTCTGACAAAATTGTCCAGCATTTACCTGACGGGACATTATGGAAGTTAGTGGGCTGAGCATTGGAGTGAGACTCCAGAAACATTAATAGTGAGGAGAAGAAGAAGAGGGGTCTGTCACCTCAGCAGTCACAGAATATTCCGGGATTTTTCTGACACTGCTCGACTTTTGTTGTAAATTATTTTGGTCGTGAGAGAGCTCAGTCAGCTGAGATGGTGGCTCTCACACAGAGCGGCTGCTCAGAAAGTTTTTGAAAATTCTTCCATCATGAAAGATTTAACTTAGAGTATGTCAGCCTGGTTAGACTAACGAAACACGAGCTAATGGATTTCTTGCTTGTGGGCTGGAAACTAGTACCTTTAAACCACAAAGCAGAATTAAATCTGAGGCAAAAGGACTTTAGCTCAGTTTTTCTGAAGACCTATCCAGGAGTCTTTATCATTTCTGTTAGCTTCCACTAGAGCAATCTGTGGTTGGAGCTGTTAGACTTAGACTTAGACTTAGACTTAGACTTTTTATTTGTCATTTTGTATGCACAGAGTGCATACAGAACGAAATTGCGTTGCATACAGCATTGAACATTTGCATTGATATTTCGAGTTATACAAAAAGTGCAGCAGTGATCAAAAAGTGTAAACAGTGCAGTGGATAAGAAATTATTATTATTATTGTTATTAGAGCAGCATGGAGGTATATCCTACTAAGAACATTCAAAGTCCTTTTCTTATTTTTAAAGGTTTTTGTTGTGTGTGGGTATTAGAGTCATGAATATCATCTAACCTCTTCACAGTACATTCCAGCACTGAACTGTAAATGCCTAGAAGATAAACAGCAATCTATTCAGTGATGGCCTCTTTCTGTTAACAAAGATGGCTTAATTCACCCCTCTTTTAAACGTTCTGTTCTCTCTGTCTAAAATTTGAACTTTTTGGTCATCAAAGATGTGTCCTTTATTCTTGAGGTGTTCGTGTTCAGCTGGAATTTGTCCAGAGCTGTAGGCTATCCCATGTGTTTGTGTAGTTCTTTGATTTCTCCTTGTACTAAGTCCAAGCAGTGTGGATCGCATAAACACCACCCCTCAGCTTTGGTTTGGGTGTTCTGTTTGGGATGAATCTGCTTTTGTCTGAGTGTCGTTGGGTTTGAAGTTCACTGGTTAGTTAAGTTTGGAGAAAAACCATAGTTTCTTAGAAACTCCTGACAAAGATGGAATTTGTCATGATTCTGTGAGTCAGTCATGCTCTGATCATCCCCTCCTGCTTAGTTTTCATCACTCTAATCAGCTTCACTTGCACATCAGCCTATATAACCCTCTTTTTGACCTGATTCTGGTGCCAGATTATTTAAAAGCCCTATGGTGAGAGTTTTCCAACGTTTCTTCTGCCTGTCTGCCTGTCTGTTACAACCTGTTCCTCTTCCAGACCTTGCCTTTTGCCTGTTTCCCTGTCAGAGTTGTTTCTGTACCTTCTGGTTTTGAACCCTGCCTCCTAGTTACTCTGATTTTGGATTACGTACTGGATACTTCTTTGACATCAGATCTCCTGTTGCTGACCCCTGCTCCACAAACGACCCTGATTCAGGATTCCGGACTGAAGTATCTTCTGACATCTGTTCGCCTGGTTCTGACCTCTGCTTCCCCTACGACACTGATTCATAACAAGATCTCTTACCCTCGGTTCTCTCGCGTGGGGGATTCATCCTGTCCGGGAACCCTCTCTCCACGGATTGCTGCACGCTCCACTGAGTCCGATTTTTATCCTTTCGGAAGGTTAGTTGCCTTCAGTTTTCAGAAAACGAAGGAGTCTGATTTCCTGTGCTTGAAACTAACTTGGAAAATCTTCCCTCAGAAAGACGAAATGCTGCGGCAGATCCTCGCTGCCGATCCCAACTCTCTAGTTAATAAACTGTTTAACTGCTTCCCCAGTAGTCTGGTTCTATTTTGTGTTTTGAGTTCTTTTTATTTCTCCTGCGCAACTGAGAGGCATTGACAAAGATTCCTGAAATAGTGTCATAACATCTTCAGAAGTCGATTTAAGCCTGTTTTGTGGTTACCATGATCCCAATGACTGAGAATTTACACAGTCACAGTAAAGAGGATGAGGTCATAGAAGGTATAATCAGGGGATAATGACAAAAGAAATAGTTGCAAACTAGCTCCAGATATCAAGTTATCCTAAAATGTTCAAAGTAAGTGTTCCTCATGTTGTTCCCCTTATATTTTAGCTGCAGGAGGAATAATTGATGCTTTTTAAAAAACGATCAGCTTTTTTTCCCAAGTTTCTATGTGAATCCTATGGGACCAAGGCTCTTTTACTTAAGATTTTATGACATCAAGAATATCATACCACACTGTGTTAATTATTCTGGTGAGCTATGTGGTAAAAATTAAAGAAAAAAAAATCTTCTCATTTAGGGTTTTAACCTTGAATATCCCATTAGACGTCAAACCATAAAATGAACTGGCTTCTTTTGACACCAAAATGCACACAGCATGATTCGCTCTGATTTCTGGGTCGGTTCCAACAAATGCAGGAAAAGTAATTCTCCACAGAAGCAGCTCACAGATTAAACCTGACACAGGACTTACTGAAAATGAAACAAAGAAATGAAATTGTTTTATATTTCAGGGAAATTAAAGAGGGAGTACAGGTCCCAAGGAGGAAAATGGATGAGTTAATCATGTTCCTAACGAGCAGCAGCTATGAAAGCCTGCTCTGAAAGCGGCAGGACTCCGGTGCTGCCATAACCCGGCGGGGAGACTTCGTCTAACACAGCTCAGGGCCCTTCGACCTCGTTCAGCCGACACATGAACAAGGTCTCGCAGCAGTAAATATTTGTGCAATTATATGGAGCATTGTCTGTGCCATACAGGATCTCAAAGGGGAATCTAGACAACAATGTAGTGTTGCACCTTTAAAGGAGTCAGACTGCAGTTATGTTTCCTCTTAATGGGATTCATGGGGAGAAAACCGTCAATTAGCTTCTTTTCAGACAGTCAATAACAACCAACAATAGCAGCAAGCTAGAACAATTCATATATATTTATATTCGTATATAAACCATGAGTCCTTAGAAGCACTTAGAAATGTTGCACTTTCAGCCTCATACTGGAAAAGCCGTTGGGTCGTTCTTCTTGCACTGCACTGGCCCAGTTTCATAACCTCAGCTGGAAATGTTACATGCTCGAACCTACAAGGGCACACGCTGCTAGTCTGCAAAGCAGGCGCTGAGTAAACCAGCTAAACACAAAATTCAGCTTCTTATAACGGGGGACAATGTAGACAAAGGCCAGTTAGAAAGCTCAGACAGGAGATGCCCCGCGTACCGCCATGACACGTCTCTTCTGCAAGTTCTCCAGAGAGAACAGCTATCACACTATTGATCAGAGTAATCAGAATGAATGTGCTGTATGATACCAAATCACTCCTGGCAAATGAAGGGAGGGGGAGACACCGACAGGCAAAGAGAAGTCAATTTTTTCCCAGTTAGGCCGTTCATAGTGCAATCAATTTTGTAGCTTTCAGCACCTTTCATATTTTGTCTTTATGTGCTGACATGATCACAGATGATATAACTCAATAAACTAGCTTGTGTTTGAAATTTCAAGCTATCT
>JAUZNJ010123588.1:0-18868 GCA_034780135.1 Jordanella pulchra
AGGACAGACGGATCGGTGTCTCACGAACAGGAGGGGAAATCGAAACGGCCGGAGCCGCTTTGTGTCAGGTCGGACTTCGTCGCAATTGACGCGGGCGCGGGGACGACGGCGCACGGCACCCGCGGCAGGCCGACGAGCGCGGAGAAGCGAGGGCCGCACATCGCCGCTTGCGGCTTTAATTTTTTTTGTTTTTTTTTTTTTGTTTTTTTTGGCCAAACCATGACGCTTTCTTTTATAATGATTGTAGTGATTTTCGCTTGGCCTTGATGCTCTGTTTCAGCTATAGTCTGTTCAGAAACACTTTTTGTTGCATTGAGTAAAGTGGTCCTTCTTCCACGAGAGTTGTCAGTACCTTATTTATTCAGGAAAAGGAACAAAAAAACACTGAAAGCTACAAAAATAATATGGTCTATTTAAAGGTGAATGAGACATGAGGTAGTTAGGTTCAATTTAAAGGCATTTGAAAGAAATGGCTCCCCTCTACTTTGCCAAGTTCTGCTGTGAGATGCGCGTTCCAGTTTGCTTTGTACAGAGAGGGGAGACAGAGTGCCACTTTCAAATCTTTCTAGCACTCCAACATTACCAACCATAGCTTTAAAGGAACATATTTCTCTGTTTCAACCTTGCTCCTGGGGCACCTAGCTGCAAGAAGAATATAGAGGATTAATGTCACGTGTTGAACACAGGTCCTTGCTGAAATGTTCCTCCTTCGGACGCCAAAACTTCACAAATTTACTTGTATTTTAGTTGGTGTGTAAAATTTTGATTGATAAATGAATATAATTCGTATTTTTAGTTTTAATAAAACCCATCTGAAATTTTCACAACTCCTACTTGTAGTTCAATATATCAAACTCTAGATGGCACCAGAGCCAAACGCATCTTCCTCAAGTTTCACTTTCACCATTCTTCAAACTTGCTTGGAAAATGTTTCAAGCTTATGTATTTAAATCCCCAGATTGACTGTATTTTTCCTTCCTCAACATAAGTAAAATGTTCACACGTTAAAAAGCAGAAGGCCTTATCATCTGTTCCTTAAAAGACAGCCTGTGAACTGATCTGGGGGTTAATGGGGATTATGAAGTGTAGTAAAGAATGTTGACTCCTATAACAACGTTATCTAACAGCATATCATCCAGTTTAGATAAAGATCATCTCTAGCCATTCCTGCCCCAGAAGGAGTCATGCTCTGCATGACTTACAGAAGCGTTACTGTGATCATGTGCCGCAATTAACTGCAGAACAAATCTATTACTCACAGAAAAAAAGATAACATTTTTGGAGTTCCAGAGCTGTTACAAAACAAGCCCCAATGTTTAGGGATACCATGATCCTCTATCAATCAAAAAATGCGATTTCTTTCAATTCAAAATGGTCCATCAGAAAGTAGCAGAGAGTTGCATCAAAAAGCACAAGCAGTGAGGTTCAAATGTCTTACGACATCTAATATTTCTTCATACATGTTATGAGTCAGACTTTCCTTTCTGTAGACTTTCTGAGGATCTATCCGTTTATTCTCTTGACTTTTAGCTCCTTCCTTAAGGTGTAAGGGAGTAATGCTTGGGAACAGTAGATGGTTCATTTGTCAGGTTTCTTTTTCTGCAATCTTAACTATGCTAGGTTGGTTGGATTGGGAGGGGAGGGTTGTTGCTTAGTGACGAACAGGTAAGAGAGTTAGCAGCAGTTTTTTGGCAAAAAGTGGGGCAAAGCCAGTCCATCACAGGGCAGAAACAAAAAACCATAAACACTAGTTGTGTCACACTATCATTGTAGGGACTTTCCATTGACTTCCATTCATATCATATTAATTTATGTGGCCTCACCCTGATGCCTACCTGAACCATTACAACACATGGTTAAATCTAACTCAACAGAACTGTACCTACAAGTTCCCAAAATGTAGCATATTTGTCCCTACCAGGGAACAAATACAAGGCCACATACTCTCGTCTTGCTATAGGTAGTGAGGACCATGTTTTGACTCTCATTGACTTCTATCAACAACTTTACCAAGGAGGTTATGTTTTCATCTGTGCTGGTTTTTCTGTTTGTTTATCTGTCTGCTTTCAAAATAACAAAAAAAGTTATGGACGGATTTTGCTGCGTATTGTGACTGGCAACAACTGATTAAGGTTTGGTGATGATCAGGATCAGCATCTGGATCAGGACATTTTTTGAAAGATTTTGTCAATACAGGTATTAAGTTAAGGTGGAAGTCAGAATATGTTGGGTATATATGAAATACTTGGTAGAGGTCTGTGCTTTTCTAATTTTTTACTCATTTTCAACCCTTTCTATCTATATAAAAATTAAAATATACAATAAACCTAACTATTACCAGAGCATACCGCTTCCTAAACTAAACCCAATTCACACTGAGCTTGTGAGGACCAGCAAAATGTCCTCACTCTGATGCTGAGACAGGAACACACACTCACTACTTTTAGAGTCACTATTCAACACAACAATCATTGTTGTGAACTGTGGGAGGAGGTCAGAGTGCATGTATGGGGAGAAGAGGCGGTTTCAAGCAGAAAGACCCTTCATCTGGATATTAACCCATTTGCTTGTTGCAAGGTAACGGTGCTACAAACTGTGACACATCTTGCCCTGATTCAGGGATTTTTTTTTTGGGGGGGGGGGGCACAAATCTCTTTATTTTTCTTGAATTTAGCAAATAGAAGTTATTTTGTTGATCCAAACAGGCTTAAAATACAAAAGGGTTTCTTGGGGACACACAAGTTCAGCATCAGTCTTACATGGAAGATGTAAATGAACAGCTTTGTTTTATTGTCCTGTCTGCAAAATTACACCTCTCACAGCTGAGGCTGAACCTTTGCAGTGTAATAAGCCAGTTACACAAGCACTGGCCCAGTTAGCCAGTGACCTGTCTCCCTTAAGTGTAAGTAGACAGCATGTGGATTAGTTTGTTGAACAGACAGAGGAAGAGAGTCAGGATGTGGGACGCAGCAGGTTTGAAGTGGGTCACAGTCACCCTGCTCTCTTCCCTGCTTTAGCTCTGCAGAGGAAGAGAGGCAAGCGTCAGCAAGATCTGGATATCTTAGTGTGAGAGAATGTGCTTAATCTGTGTCAGCTTCTCGTAAAAACGTGATGTGTGTGTAAGTGTGTTTATCCTTTAGCTGCTCATGAGGAGACACAGCGGTGACATTTAGCACCCACCACTTTACCCCTTCTATTTTCTGCCACATCCTATGATCAAAGAATTGCTGGAAGTAAAAGTACAACAATCTCTGGTGGCAACATCTGCCTCCCGGTTCTCCATGTACTTCTGACCACAACGCCTTGCTTCCAGTTATGGTGACAGTGCTGATTGTTCTCAATAAAAAAATATCAGCAACACATCCAGCTTTTGGCAAAGCTGTTCTTTTTATCCATACAGTGCCTTATAAAGTATTCGTATCCATGGGTTATTTGCTTCCTTTAAACCTGTCTCCTCTAAAGTGTCATCCATTATATTTAAATGTCACAAGAAAGACAAACAAAAATTAGGGTATAATTCTGAAAGAAGTTTCATTATTTTCAAACCCTGAAATGCAAGATGTTCGTTTATTTTCACTTATTTATTGTCAGTTTAATATGGCTTTTCTAAGCTGATAGAAAGAACGCTGCAAAACTGCAAACCAGCCGCATGGAGAAAGCAATGAGAGCATTTGTTAGAGCAGCCAAAAAGAAGCAACTGTAACTGCTAAGTAGGAGGTGGGATCCACAACTCAGGTCAGAAAATCTGTCAAGAGGACGATTGTTTGTCGCACACCGCACTTATCTGGCAGGAAGAAACATATCAATTTGTAAATGCAGGTTGCCACAAGCCACCAGGACTTTTTGAGCCAGATACTACGGTGCAAAAAAAAACGACAACACTGAACACCACCCTGAACGTAACATACCCAAAGAAAGACATTATCCTGAGAGCATGCTTTCCTTCTGAGACAGGAAGTTGGTGGATGGAGCTAAATGCATTAACGTGCATTTGTTCTTTAGTGATTTTGATTTGTCTGACTTTAAAAGGGAAGTATTGATATATTTAAACTTGCATCAAAAATAAGCATCAGAAAACATCTATAATAGGGACAGAAACCTTACATTACCTAGTCTATGTGAGTTTTGGGAGGTTTGTGATATTTCACAATTATCTTAATTTTCAATTGAAAATATTGAACTACCCAGAGAAATTGTCGTACTCAGAGTTAAGAACATGTTGGTAAAACAGGGTTTGTCTCTAGGTTCAAAAATAAATAAAGAAAATTGGGTTTAATATTTGCCCCAAACCAAACAATGCAACAATTATTTTTGTCTGTAATTCTGTTTTTCAAGAATTCATTGCTTGGAGGGTTTCGATCTCTGTTGGTGACTGCTGCGTTGTCATATGTAATATCCTGCCTTCTGAATTAGCACACTTTGCTTATCAGTTATTTTTTTTTTTTTTTTTTTTTACATTTCGGGCCTTTTTTGCCAGTTTTTCTAAGCTTTGGTATTATGGAGGAGTTTCGTCTTGCAGCTTGTAGTGATGAAATATAGCAAAGTGAAAAACTGCGGTGAAAATGCTACGCTCCATTGCAACACAACAGGACTTTCTTGCATTTCATGTCCCTTCAAATTACATAGTGTGACAAAAGGACAAACGGAACCTCTGCTTTTACTGGAACTCAAACAGTTTTGATATTTTGAATGAAGAGGAGGAAATAACATGTCAGATGTTACATTAGGTATAAATGGTGTGAGGTGAGGTAATGTTTTATGTGCCATGATTCTACCGAACCAGACCTGCTCCAGTTTCTCTTTTGCAAAATAGTTAAAAATCAATAAAATTACTATAAACGTCCTTTTAAGTTCAACAAAGAGATTCTTTTGTTTCCTGGTCATAGATATTTTTTATTAATTAATATTACCAAAACAAAAAAAATATCAATGTTGAAATATTAATAAAAATAAAAGATATTTAGTAATTACAAGTTTAATGGTTCATAACTTGTGAAGTAAGTTTCTGTTAAAACCATATAAGCAGTGCAACGCTACAAAGCTACAGTCCTGGCAATTTCATTCAGCTATAATCTAAATCAGTTGATTCCAGACACTGAAGCTAATGGCTAATCTGACAGAGATTTAGGCCAAAGTTGGACTCCTGCAGTATTAGAACAACTCTGGTTCGGACAATACTTCACAAAACTTAAACCAGGATTTTACTGGAAACAGAAGTAGGAGATGGTGCACCAGAATAGTCTTCCTACATGAAACGCAGAGAAAAGAACTTGCAAAAGATTTTCAGTCTAACAGAATGTCTAATAAAAACCTGTGCAAGCTATTTTATTGATGTGGATTCTGCTTAACATTGCTAGGAGAAAGAAGCTGTGATTAAATCCAGTTTTTTTATTTTCCTATTTCCATCAAGTTTTACCGATGCAATACTTTAGAATGTGCATTAAAAAAAGCTTATGGAAATGCGACTAACTACTCTCACAGGAAGCTCTTTAAGGCACTGACACCTCACTGTTTGTGAACCACTTGGACCACATTCACCTTGTTTTTGTTTCAGTTGCACCACAATCTCCTTAAATATGTCTGTCTGTTCAGAGGTAAAAAAATACTTCTTCTTAATTGCTTCTGCTGTCGGCATCACCCATTGAATAGGAGTACTGTTGTCGCTGTCTGTGCTCTGCATTTATAATAATCTGCCAGAGGAGAGCCCCAGCAGACCCTGGTCGGCAGGTAGAGACGATAAGATTTAAGTCCCACAGTCTTTGCAGCTGAGTGGCGATTGAAACTGACACAAAGCTATGAATCAAGCCTGACATGTTCCAGCCTTAGTCCACCTTGAACGCAGCCCCCTACGATCATATCTGACGCCACCTCCTCGGCTCGCTCTTCTGTGGAAACATTTGCTGTTTCTAGTTTTCATAAGTCAGTACTATGCTTTTAGACTGGAGTTGCTTTAGGGGGTAAAAACCTATTTTGCTTTTGCCTCCTTTAAATCTAACTGTTAGCATTAGCATATAGGACCAACTGATCTGGATTAGTGATAAATAAAGATAACAGAAAGGTTTTCCACTGTAAGTAAGATAATTTATTATAAGATATCCTCACTTCAGAACTTGTATTTACTGTATTTAATCCATTTATTTCAAGCTAAAACATGTTTCTATGCATCCATCCCACAGATCTCACCTGGTGTGAGCGATTGCTGCAGTCAAGAACAAAAAGCAAGTGAATTTCTGTACAATATGCTCATACAGGAGGAGCAAATGCTTCTGTATCACTTGATTGAACTGTTTCTGTACAGTACCTTAAAATGACACGTCTTGAATTGGTGCTAAATTGAATTAATTTCCAAGCTTTTAACAATAAATACACTTTCATAAATACCAGACATAAAACAACAGTAAGCAATGTGTAGGTTTAACATTCTTCAGACTTTACTGTGCTTAACGAGCATCACACAGAGTAGTAGGACTCTAACTCTGAAATCCACTTATTGCGTAAACTTTTTCTAATTTCTCTTGTAGTTCCAGGATCTATCTGTGAACCAAATGTGACCCTGAAAACAAAACAGCAAATACAAACAAAACAAAACAAAAAAGTGGAAGATTAAAAAAGACTGAAAGATTTAAAAAACTGAAAGATTAAGGAGTACTGACTCTGTTGAGATACAGCACTTTTGAGGAGAAGGTTCCTTATATTAATCGCACTCAGACAATGGCTTGGTTCCTAGTTTTGTTTTTAAAGTTTAAAATCCTTAATGACCTCAGTGGAAGACATATCTAAACGACTGCTTTACTGGAAAACAGCTTCCTGCAAAATCTACATTTCTGGTCTATCTGCTGTTTGATTTATCTTTAATCAGTCTGTTGTTGCTGTTCTGTGTTTTTATTTGCATTCCAACTTGATAATCTGATAGCAAAGTCTGGCTAAAGCCATGTAGTTCAGCTTTGGTGACTTACTTTTGCTAAAAAACTGATCAGGGCTGAAATCTGGGTGCAATGATCGACTCAGACTTTAACCTTCAGACGGCCAAAAAAGGATTACAAAGTTGGCCTTCTATCACCTGAAAAATATTTCCTGGATAAAAATACTAATGTACTGGAAGGATCTTTAAAAACTTATCCAAGTGTCTCTCTATAGTCTAACAGAACATTTAGCGTAGTCGCCCCAGGTCTGCTAAGAAAAGTAGATCACACAGCTGCAATTAATCTGGGATGTTGCTGCCTTTGTCCTAACTAAAACTAAGAAAGTAGAGCACATTACCCCAGTAGTAAAGTCCTTCCAGTGGCTCTCCAAATCTCAGACAATAGACATTAAAATACTTGTTAGCTAATAAATCCTAATTGGCCAAGCAAGAGAAAACATTACAGACCACCCGGCCTCTCAGGTCTCCTGATTTAATTCTGCTCTGCGTCTATAGAACGGAAACCAAACATTGAGTTGCAGCATCTGCAACAAATTCACAGAAAATCCTTTGTGTTTTGGTTTTTAATTATTAAGATTAAAAACATATCTTTTAAAGCTACCTTTGACTCTGTGTGTCAGCAATCTTGTCCTGCTTCCTGTTCTGAAGGATTCCAGGAACACGGTAGAGAATGACAGACAATGTCAACACCGAGGAGCCCCGTTACTCCCATGTACATTCCAGTTATATTATAGCATTGTCCACCTGAACGGGCAAGCAGGAAACTAAATGTTTCTCTGCACTCTCTTATAGCTCAAATATAAAACAGGCCACAGGAAGAGTCAAGGTTGGTTCCTGTTTTTGTGCTTTGTCCAGTTCTTCATTACTGTAACCCATGTATCACATAATTCCCAATTTCCTCTGCTGAAAACATCCGATTCCCCAACAGGTTCTTAGAAATTTATGGAAGACATTCAGAGGGGAGCTTTAAATAACTGATGGTCAGCATTTACTGACAGCCTGTCAGTACTCAGCAGGTTACTATCAGCCTGGAGCAGGAAAGGTTGTTTGCAGGCTGTGGGTCGGCAGGAAATTCATTGCATTGTTTCATTTACAGCTAGAAAGGTTAAAGCAGGAACAAAAGAAGCAGTGAAAGTAGGAAAAAGAAGACACAGAAGACTGCATAACTGTTCTTTATTTTATTTTATATTCTTTAAAGCATTCAGTCAAATGGTCTCTGTGTGACTTTGGCAATCTTATGAGACAACGTCACACTATGGATGGGATGGATTAAATAAAGTTAGTAAAATCTGTACGCTGAGTGATAAACATTTACTACCTGATTGGTTATTGATACTGCAGGAACAAACTATATGAAGAACACAGCCCTTGCAGTTGAATCTTTTAGGTTTAGTATATTTCTCTAGTCTAATGACGGATAGTAGCCTACTAACTTGTTTGCAGCAAACATCTGTTTTTACAATCTTAAAGATTTGTTTTATCAAACTTTATTGGAAAAAGACCCATGTTGTCAAAAATGCATCTCCATCCATTGTCTATAGTATTATTGTTGTCAAGACCACAGCAGCAGAAGCACCGAGACCGAGACTCTCAACCTATAAAGTTCTTGGTCTTGGTAGGTATGGTCTTGACTACAACGTTAGTTTATGCCTTCTACCTTGTGAGGTCCTTACCTATCCTACGGTCAGATGCGGCCAGTTATCTAAATGTGTGTTTATGGTCTGTGAGAGTACCTGGAGAAAACAAATGCATGAATGAGACAGAATCAGAAATACTTTAATAATCCCAGAGGGACATTACTTAGGACCTTGTCCCTGTCTCCATGCTCTTTTTACTCCTATTTGATAGAGAAAAAATTAAATGATACAAAAATGAACCATTTTGGCTTCATTTTGACAATTTAAAAGACACAACTATTAGTGTTGTGCTGAACTATCAAACAAGGCTCTGTGTTAAATTGTGCTCAGGATGCCACACAGTCTTGGATGGTTCTGCTTGTGAGTAAAATATCTAAATCAGTAAATTAAAAAAATCATTAAAAAGAATAAAAAAAAAAACAGGCTTTGGTTTTAAACAAATAGTCAGACTGAAACAAGAGGCCCATAAAATGCGAGAATCTAATTATAGTTTGTCTTTTTTCCTTACCTCTGTTTGAGACTTTAGAAAAAGGTTTACATCCTTTATCTAAGCAACACAGAAAACCCAACTTCAAATCTGCTTCTAAAGTTTAGGCCACAATGAAGCAGCAAAAACATGTGAACCATAGTGTTGGTGTATTTGTAAAAAGGAGTACCATCATAAGAAACCAAACAATCATTTTCTTGTTACTTTTTTGTCATTTCTTCCAATGAGCAAAAAAAAACATGACCTTTCACCAAACCGGTGCTACTGTGCTACTTTCTGTGAAATCTAAGAGAAATTGAAGCCAGTTCTGTGGAAATGTTTTCTAAATTATAGGCCAGAAATAAGTTTATTCTGAAAACCATTGAATAGAGTTCAAGCTGCAAGACAAGTTATTACTTTCTAATAAAGGAGATTCATTTAGTCTCAGTCAAAACATAAAACCCATTAGATATTTTAACAGACAAACTTTAACTGGTGCCTCTATGCATTGATCAATGGCTGGAGACCTCAGTCCATCACAGGGAAGCACATGGAGACACACTTGATAAGCAACTATGCACACTTACTCGGGCCTAAGGGCGATTCTCTGTAACCATTAGTCTAACAGTCATGTTTGTGGACTACTGTATACGTACACTTTGCAGGATTCAAACCCAGGACCTTCTTCCTGCAAAGTAACATGGCTACCAGCAGAACTACTATTCAGCTCTCATAGATTCCTTTGTTCCATGAGATCCTTTTCATCCATTCTAGCCTTGCTGGAAGCTGTGAGAGAAAAAATGCAAATATTTAGGAAAATTCCACTTAGAAATCAAACAGCTGAAACAAACCTGGTGGCAGAAAGAAGTGAATCAAAACTGTGTTCCTGAAGTCATGGAAATATTATACCCAAAATGTCTCCCCTTAAAAATGCTTTTATTTTATTTTCAGTCAGATTTGATTAATGTAACTCACAAAAAGTGTTTAAAAAGTTCAAAAGTGCTTGTGTTGTTTTTTGTTGCTGAACTGCTTTCAGAGGTGTTTGACGTTTTATATCCACTGCATGTGTTTCACAGAACAAGATAACATTTAACTGAATTCAAACTTGTTTCCTTGGCATTGTGTTTCCGTTGGAACTGTAAACCGATTTGGACTAAAGCCAATTCCTACTTTGTACGTGCTCCAAAGATGCTGCAACCGTTGGTATCTTGAGAGAGCATTACAACCTGTGGGAATGGCATTTGGAATTGTAGGATTCTGAGGAAAAGAAAGTGATAGGCCGCTCTTTTTTCATGTTTTCTATTACTCTGTAACAAGATTGCACCTGCCTATGCCTTTCTCTGTAATTCATACAGGCACTGTGACGCACTTGCACATGTAAACCTGTTTATTGCACCTGTATCCCCTTTTTTTCTTTGCACACTTCACTTGTTAATCATAAATCAAAATTCAGTCATCATTTTGACAATTAACAACAAGATCATCCGTTTTTCCCAAGTAGCTCATCTCCTAACACAGGCGATCAGTGCCCCTGCAGGCTGCTGTTGCAGGGGGAAGCTTGAGCATTGCCACATCATTGTTTTTTATTAGGTTTTCAGGAATGAGGAAGTGTGTGAGGCTGAATCTTTACGGGAAGACCGCCGGACTGGGAGGGGGTTGGGGGGTGGAAATGCACGTGGGTGGGGAGGCTATGACAAGTATTTGTTAAGATACACAGGAAGAGCCGGATGGAGAAACAAAAAAAGAAGGTGCAAAGGTGGAAAGATTTAATTACACTTGAGCCTGGCTAATCACGTTTCTTAGCCTGCTTACGGTGCCGTTGTTCTCTGTTTACCCACCCAGCTTTTCATCATCATCATCTTCTTCGCTGTTACTACTTGCAAGATCTTGGCGAAGCAATAAAAACTGCTTATTGTGAAAGGAATTCTATTTGGCAAAAGCATTGATTGTGGAAATTATTGTAGCTCTAGGCAGTAATACATTCTGTTCCCTTTCAGAACAGGATCCAAAATCAACATGTTTTGCTTTTCAGCAGGAGTAAACAAATAACCTTAACCAGAAAACACAACATGCCAGAGCGTTGTTTACTAACAGGCATGTGCTTGGAGGAAATTGCCAGTGTAATACCAGTGTGTATGTTCTTGCTGCTGCCTCACCTTCAAATCACGATGCGGGAATTTTGTTTATTCCAAGTCCAGATCCTGTCTCACTAGGACTGTTCCTCCCAGGATGACAGGGAGTGGGAGCAGGTTTACACATTTCAGCTAACAGGTCGTGGCAGCAGCCGGCACAGTGTGTAATGTGGTGAGTCAGACTGGGAGGAATGTGGCACTCCTGCAGCACCCAGCTATTTCTCATGGAGGGATGGACGGTGAAGAGAAGCTTAAAGAGGTCTGACCCTCACCAAATGTTTCCTCCTACTGACTACTGACTGACTGTGTTATAAAAAACTCACCTTGTCAGAGAATGTATTAACTTGGTAATTATTCCAGTTGGGTTGTTCAACCCTCAGGTTATTGACCGTCAGACCTAACATACATAAAGACGCTTAAAGTGGTTGGAAGCTTCTTTATCTGCTTGTTTTTCTTCGGCTACATAAAAAATGTTCTCTTCTATTTTCTATACTCTATATCACAAATAATTCAGGGGTCCTTAAAATGTCCTCCACGCTGGGAGCTCTACCTGCTCAACCTGCAGGGTTGCTCCCATGATGATCATCCCTGTCTGGAGGGCCGGCGGTCCTGCACTACTGCCCTGTGGCCGGGTTGGACCCTGGCTTTCCCGGATCTGGGTGGCTGCTGTGGTGGCGCCCCCTGTGGTTGTGGTGGAGCTGGCCTCTGGTGAGAACGGATCCTTCAGGTACCGCATCCTCACAATAATGTCAAGCCAATATTTTTTACCTTTTTTCAGTTGAGTGATGAAGGGGTCAGAGTTCATGTTGCAAAGGGGAGGGGTGGGGAGGGTACTTTTTGTGTATGTGTGTGTGACTGTGAGAAAGGTGTGTGTGCTTGTTCTCCTTTTAACTATGTAAACCTTTTGTAAGATGACTTGTTTTTAAACAGTTTTTACCTTGCTGAAAAGCGCTTTATAAATAAAGTTTTGTTTGATTTGGTTTTGGTTTGACTGCCTGCCCCATCAAAGGCTCTCCTGGCCTGTCAGTCCCGGTGGACATCCAGGTTGTTAGATTTGAATTTGTGCCGAGGCCTGCTCTTTGCACTGATGGGTCTCTTAGCAATGTGCAGAAAAATGTTCAATATGTGGGTTTGTGTTTTATAATCTGACCTTCCTTTAAACTTACAGTTCTCTTAATATAAATAATTCCCTTTGGAATACAATGGTTTTCATTATGAAATGTTTCACAAACTGAAAGAACTTTCTTCCAATAATTTGCTTAGAAAAAGCTTCTGATAGCCTGACTTCAATTTTTCAAATGGAAGTATTGGATTTGTTGACTTTTGTACATTGAACAATAGCAGAATAAAGACATAATTTTGTTCAACCATTAGATGTAAGTTTAAGGTAAACACGTGCTTGTAAAGCCAAGAAACATAAGATAAACTAAATGCATTCATCCCCGATGACTAATAGAACCCTTTGTTTTTGGTTAATTCTGTCCGGAACGTATTTAAAGACCCTCAACCTTCCCTTCCCATAACCTTTTAGTTTTAAGGAGCTACTCCCTCCCCCCTCCACAGCCTATCAGCTGCTCAGGGAACCATCACAGAGAAAGTCAGGGTCACCCCTAGTGCAGACAAGTTACTCCCACTACCCTGGAAACCCAGCAAGCATCCTTGAGACAAACACACAGCCGCTGAGTAGCCACAGTCAGGTTTTGGACTCCCACAGTTCCCAGCCAGTCCTGGGAAAAATACTCACTGAAAATAACAAAGACAAATAAAGGAGAAGAGGATGTAGGAGAGTGTTTGATGAAAAGCTCCAGTTATAAAAGTCCTCATGTCATTCTGGGTTTGAATGTTCCTTTTTATTTACTTTCCTCCAGCAGAAAGAAAAGGAGAGTTGAGCTCATCAGAACTCTAAGTTATTCTGGCCCAGATTCACATGAAGCTTGTTCAGTGTGTTGTACATCAGCAGGGGTTTGATAACTACCAATATCTGCAGTAAAAGCTGCGGAAATTTCACCCATTTGACATTTAACTGTTTTTAGTTCTGAGGGACTTAAGTAGCACTAATTTAGTCTGGATTCCTGAACAATGGATAAAACATTATTGTGTTTCATTGTTTTTTACCTGTTGTTGACATTGGTAACTGGTTTGTTTATTGGGATATTAAATGAATATAAGAGCAGAGCAGTGCTCTGATTTGAAGGGACTACAGAATTAGAAGTTAACGACTTACTCAAGCAACACAAGTATAACCCAACCGATGTTGGATTGCTGAATATATGTGGCAGCACATCTAACTAATGCGAAGTTGTTAAAAATGATGTTCTTCCTACATATTATAACAGGTCAACTTTTTTGCCACATTCTACTAGAGTTGACTCTCCTTTTTCTCATCCGTAATACGTTTTTCTTAGGTATGAGATTCAAAAATATTTTATATAATATCAATAATACAAACTACTAAGTTCCATATTTTTTTTATAACTCTTGGCACTAAAATTTGTTTTTATGGGATTAGCTTTGTGACGAAGACAGCTGTTGAGCTCAGATGAGATCGAGCAGGTTTAAGATGATGTAAATGTCTCCAGGGTTTATTGAATAGTATCTCTGAATTCAGAATTCACTGATAGACTGCTACACCTTAGGTTCACTGACTGTGTCGTATTATTGCAGATCTCTTCTTCCAGCAGCTGTTAGACACTGTAACTATCGCCGCTCCCTGCAGGTTCAACACATCTCTGCTGTCATTGAACAGCTTTTCTTTTGGATCTACTGTTAATTGTACAGATCATATCAATTAAGGTTGTTTTTATAGTGCACCTTACAGAGTCAATTCAGTCAAATCATACAGGAACATAGCAAACCTTTAGCTGAACCAGGCTCTGCTATGAGGGTTTGACCAGACAAAAGAAACAGAGGCACCGATTCATGATGGGAGGGATTAGTAAAAGGTTGGTTGCAGCAGTGGCTCCTGTAGTGAATTCATCTTGGAGGGGAAAAAATTGGGCCGAACATTGAACCATGTGGGACTCCACTAGTCACCCAGGAGTTTGATAAAGGTTTATCATCGACATGAAGAGAGTGAAATTTGTCAGGCAAATAAAATTAACATCAGCCTACCCTCTAAATGACCTGGTTCTTACAAAGATAAAAAAAAACACTTCAAGAAGTGTTAGATAATGTATCTTGCTTTATGACTTTTGTAGAAATTTTACAAAATCTTATCAAGGAAATTGTCTTACTGGATGAAGATATAATTTTGCTTTGATTTAAGGCCTTTTGAACCTTTGATTGTGGAAAAAAGAAAGCCTCAAAATAGTAAATGCAGACTTGTCACCTGAATAGTTTCTGTTTGAGGATGTGTTGTTTTTTTTAAAGGATACTGACGATTAACCACTGTAGGGTAGAAGTGTTTAAAGCTTGCAAAATTAAAGTTCAGAACTGTCATCTGCCAGGTGCTTTATTTTACCACTGAATCATTAACAGCCTTTAGATAGGCCTGCCTTGAAAATAATAACAGCTTTAAGAGGAGAGGTCAAACACAGATATGTCAAAATGACAATGTGTACTCAGCATGCTTTTATCTGCAATAGGTGATCTGTGTGGGAAAGGAAATTGCAACAGGTCCAGTTGCCCAATGTGGTGGTACACCTTGTGTTTACATACCCCACTTGTGTCTCTTTGTTCAGGCTTGTTAGCTGTGTTGGAGCAATTCGACCAAGGATAGCCACAATACCGTGGGATCCCTTGTTACTGTTGAGAAACTGCTGAGGTGGGGCAAAAAAGCTGCCAGCTCCACCCTTTCTTTCTCATTAGAGAGCTGAGTCATTCACAAAAATGTGAAAACAAAGTCAACAACAAAACTGCCTTCATGTGATGGCAAGCTGAGTAATAGTAACTGATGGATTTAGAGACAAATGCACACATGAGAGCATTCCGATTCAATGAAGCAAAAAGCAGTTGAATAAGGAAAGGTGTGAATCATCCTTATATTGATTAATAAAATGCTCTGCGGCATTCTTTTGGTAGCACGATTACGGTTGGAAAAAACGCTGCTAAGAGAGAAAGAAAACCTTTTGTTGGATGTAGTTACTACTTATACTAATCAAAAATTGAATAAAAACAATAATATTTTATCAATATTTTGTCCTTGTTTTGGTCTTTCAGTCAGTCAAGGCTCAAGGGAAACATCCATTATAATTCAATGTATTCTTAAGGTGATACTTTAATTTCTCCTATATACCTTTTATTAACTAGTAGCTTAACTTAGTTCCTCTGGTACCTTCAAACAGATTTTACATTTGGCTTGTTGGTGAGTATTTTCAATAGTCACCTTCAGAAAATAATTTCACTGTGCTGCTTACACTTAAGGTTGCAGATTTTTAAAATCCACATAGTAAAGTAAAAATGTACCTGTTACTTATCACCCAGTAAGGTTATGTTTAAGCAGAAGAATAAAAGCGTCTTTTTCAGAACAATGTGTGTTACTGAAATATGTGACAATTATCAGTTAATCACCCTGTCTCTCCATTGTTGATGGTCTCGGTCTGCTAGACACCGTCTACTGACAACAACTTAGTCATTTAGCATCACCATCTTGCCTTTATCTCAGCATTTATTTTCTCGCCAAGGAACAAAATGCCATCTCCCCTGTAACAGAAAATGTTACCCCACCTACAGTAAGATTTTTTTCAATGTTTACTCCTGACAAACTAAATATGTTTAAACCCATGCTTATATTTTTAAAGTTTCTATCAATTGAATACATCCAAGCTGAAATGTGCAATTTTTTTCCTCTTTTTCTTCTTTTTTAATTTTCAGTTCCTGTTTTTGATTCTGAGTTTGTCTGCGCTTTAGTCTTGATGCGTACATTTGTGCCGAAACGTTTCAATGTCACTGGCACTCAACGGATGATTTTAGTTTCTTTCATTTTAATTTTGTCCATTTTGATCATCAGCTCAGCAAATAATCAAGCCGTAATAAAGTCATCTTGAAACCACAGTGGAAACTAAATACACAAGAAACTGTCAGATAGTTACATAAAACAAATCATGGGCTAAACAATATGTTCAATCTATACAACATGCCTTGCTGCTTTCACCAGTGGCATTCAGTTCTTAAAATCTTGCACCTTAAGGCAAGACAGATGAGGCATGAGAGATCCTGCTAACTAATTCTGCCATGTTTTATAAGCCACGTCCTGGATATGGCATCCCATGAGGAAGAAAAACATTGAAACACACAGTATGCAGAGATACAAACAGTAGATAACTTAGAGATGATGTGCTTCACTTTGAAGTCTCTTACAAAGAACACTTCTATTCTAAAACAGTTAACTTCAATTTAGAGTTGATTGAGCATTTTTAAGCTCGACTTTCTTTTAGTAGAGTAAGGATACATAAAATATAAAGACACAAAAAAAATATTACCATTGGGCTATAGAACTGAAATAATTAATGGTGTAAGAATACTTCTGTTAGGGAAATCTATAATGAATGGAAATATAGTTGAATATGTTGGATTGGTAGAAAGTTCCCAATAATTAAAGCTAAATAATGGCTGACAGTAGCTGCCAGGTCAGCTCGACAGTCGGACCACCCTGCCCTCACCCCCCCTCCTCCATTCACACATGCAAACACACACACACCGACAGGATGACTCAACAGTTGGACAGAAAAGAGAGTAAAGGTGGACTGAAGCCAGGCAGTGACATAAGGAACACTGTGTAACTTTATGGTGAAGCAGTTCATCTCGACCTTCCTGGAGCATCGTACCCTTAGTTCTGCTGGAGCAAATCATACAACTGCTGAATGTCCAGCATCAACAGGCAACTAATACCTATCTGTGTTCCACTTACAAGGTTGAACTGACCCTACAGAAACTGAAATGATCCAAGAAGTTAAAGCTTTTTAGCAGAACTGACAGTTTGATGAGGAATTTGGTGTTTGAAACTGTGTTTTTCTACTATTTTGGGGTGTTAAAACTTGGGAAAGAATTTGTTGGTAGTTCAAGACAGTTAAAGCTCTGCGTTGGTCATAAACATCAGTATAGGTCCACTCTTTTGCACATAAGTGTATGATTATTTTGTTAACGTATATCATCTGATTCAATCATGCACATCATTATTTGTTGGATATTTGCATATATATTTGCAAAAGCATCAAACTTATTTGCAAGTGTTGATTACATCATGATCACTAGATATGTGGAAATTTAAAGCACTTCTCGATAGATAGATAGATAGATAGATAGATAGATAGATAGATAGATAGATAGATAGATAGATAGATAGATAGATAGATAGACAGATAGAAGCCAGATGACTCTGCAGCAATGTCTCACAGCAAGCATGCAGCAGCAACTGAGTGGAAAAGCTTCCTTTTCACACAAAAATAACCTTTGGCAGAACAATCCTCAGTATCTGTTGAGGCAGACAGTGATCATCTGCTGTTGGGGACATTTTTAAAACACATAGTTTAAAAGAGAAAATGTTTAGCGTATCCAACCAAAGGAAATTTCTGCTGAAGAAGCAACAACAGGGAAAGCAATTCCCCATTTTGTGTGAATACTTATGCGATATTTTGTTCTCATATTTTACTGTGTTGTTTGTTGAGATGGACCAGTGATATTTCTTCTGCTTATAAAACTAAAACAATTAACATGAAAGTTGTATGGACATTTCAAAGTAGATTATAAGAAAATATCTTTTCTTTTTTAAGTTTAAATTCTTAAGTAGGTAGACTGCTTAACTTGTAGTCCTTATATTCAATCCATGTAAACACCTTTTTAGCTTGATTAAGTTGAAACCCCAAACTGTTATCCCACTTTGTTCTAGGTAAAGCTTCAAGGTAGATATTTTTAACTCATTTAATAGCTGATGTATTTGAACACATTTCTCAAATGCATAATCAACCCTGTTAACAGGCCCTCCTATGAGTTCCAGTTCATCCTCCGAAGCCACTGAAAATGAATGGGACTCTGTCCCTCCCATATAAGCAGGCGCATAAGAAAAAGACAAGCTTCCATTTATGGATTCAGTGTAAGATAGAGTGAGGGATGGAAGCCAATAGATCTGTGTCCAGCAAACGGAATAAGATGAGTAGGGTGATTATGCAACGCTTGCACTTTCTGTTTATCTACCACTCAAAAAAAGCTGCAGCACTTGGCTTACAGGAACGGACGAGGACGATTGAGCCAATCAGCTGTCAGGGTTGAAGCAAAGAGTGGGCTGCTAATGGCTGTAGCAGGGATGTTCCTGCTACTGAGCTGCCTTTAGAGGAAATAGCACTTTACTGACTCATTATCACACATGGGGTCTTCTTGTGGGGAGACAAATGTGTTATCGAAAGTGTTTTTCTTCGGAAAGCTAAACATAGTGCTGCTACATAAATGTCTGTGAGAGCTCACTCTGTGGCCCGTGTTCACAGTGACTCAGTGCTGGCCCAAGCCAGTCAAATGAGCTCTAAAGGGCAACAATGACTCACCATGCAAACCCAACTGCAAGGTATTTCTTACTCAGGGTGTTCTGCCTTTATAGCCCTTCACATGAGCATTAATACAGAGGAAGGCAATTTGCGTCAGGATGCAGCAGAGTGGAGACTGTTTCGAGGAAACTAGTTTGACAGTTTGAGGAAATCTAGCACATTTGATGATGGTTATCATGCTCCTGACCCATTAAGGTCAGACTGGCTTTTAAAAAGAAGAGATAAAAGTAAATACA
>JAUZNJ010123599.1:0-18868 GCA_034780135.1 Jordanella pulchra
AGGATCTGTAAGCACACCTTGGACCCGAACCGGAACCAGAACCAGAACCTTTGGACTTGTTTTGCAAATCAGATTAATAAATTGTTTAACTTTTTCCTGTTGTCCCGTGTGGTGTTCTGCATGTGGGTTAGAGCTCTGAAGCCCACCTTGACACAAAACAGCCTAAACCCAGTTCAGGTTCTTTACTAACCTCAGATGCTGCCTCTCCTTCTGCAGATAAACCAATCATATTTAGAGGAGTGCCAATGATCTTATTTTTAAGAGGATAAATTATAAAGAAACCCATAAAATCATTACTGCTAAAAACAATGGATGGTTCAGCAGAGCTAAGGCTTTGGGTGAGTTTGGTAACTGTATTAAAAACAAATCTAGGATTATTTTTATTATTCTTATTAGTGGAGAAGCTGCAGAAACTAAGACTCTGCTTCATGGTGTGTGTGTGTTTGTGTATATATGTATCACCTCCTCGAACCGCCCCCTTAACATGGTGGAAGGGTTTGAGAAAAGGGGTGAGGAGCTCAGTCATTTGGGAGAGTCTCCGACTAGAACCGTTTCTCCTCCACATCAAAAGGAGACAGCTGAAGTGGCTTTGACATATTGTGCACATGCCCCCTGGACAAGGACGAGGATGAGGTGTTCCATGCATATCCCACCAGGAGGAGGCCCAGTGGATGACCCAGGACACCCTGGAGGGATTATGTCTCTCAGCTGGCCTGGGAGCGCCTTTGGCTTCCCTCAGCAGAGCTGGAGGAGGTTTCTGCAAAAAGGGAAGTCCGGGACTCTCTGCTGAGACTGCTGCCTCCACGAGATGGAAATATAGAGAGATGTTATTTTTTTCTTTGTGTTTATTTAGATTTGTAAGTTACAAGCAAATTACATTTTAACAGACCTTAAAACATCTAAAATGTACAGTGCCACTTTATAATGTGTTGCAAATGTAGCAGTCCAGCAAAACTTGTAACACCGACAGGTTCTGAGGTTTTTATTTTGACAATCATCAAAGATCTTGAAGTATTTTTGAAGCCTTTTAGCTGTCTGTGTCATCTCAGCATTTGTGTGTGGAATGAAAATAAACTTTCTTAAGGATTCCGATTTAAAACATGTATTAGTCTATGTAAAAAAAAAAATCTAAAAAAGGAGAAACAAAATGATTACTACATAATTTATTATTATTATTATTATTTAAGTTGAAAGTCAAAAATATGAATAGAATATGTAGAGGAACACAATAGATGCATATGGTTTTGTTCTGTTTCATTGCAGATAAAAGCAAGTAATTAATCATCATAAAAGATTTTAATTCGCTTAAAGAATCTTTCATTGCTAGTCTACATACAGTACTGCATGTCATGCCCATATCTGTCTAATTTAGCTTTAAACAGTTATGTATGTACCTGTTTTGGATTTTTTTCTGATTCAGTTTAATTTTGTACTAATCCTTTGTCTTAACATTGAGTTGTCCATCTCTAATCTGCCTCTGGCACACCCTGGTGTTTATACCCTACCCCATGCACCTTCCCTTTTTGGCATTTTAGCTTTTTCTATTGTGTCAAGTGTTCCACAGTGCTTTCATGCTCTGTCTTCTAGTGATGCCGTGACCCTTTTGTACTCTTGCACTTGTCTCTGCTTTTTTATCTATGCTTGATTTGGATTTTTATTAACTGACCTCAGACTGTATTAAAGGACTTCAGATTTCCCCCTGCTATGTTTGATCTAGGATTTGAGTCTGCTTTTCCTATGCCTTGTAAAATTGCAGGTCCTAGACATGCAAAGAACATTAAGTCATCTCATATAGCCTATAGGATTTTTAACTTTTCTCACACTTTTTTTTGTACCGTTTATTCTGTATTGATCAACTAATCAAACTAGACTTGGCCAAAACCGCATTGTGTGATTGCAAAGAACAGCATAGGGAGTTTAATTGTAACACAGACTGTGTTATATTCTCATGTACTATAGGGTGATTCTAACTGTAAATATACAATTAGAAATTCTTTTTGTTCTGTAGTCCATGGCATTGTACAAAACTGCCACTAACTTTTTTAATTTTTACATATCATTTAATTTTCATTATTTTAAAGCATTTTATTACAGTACTTTTTCTCCTCTAATGGCCATGTTAATATGGTGTAGAGATGATCCCAGTGGCTGTTATTGCATGAGGTTTAAATGCCCCTAGTAGGGTCTTCCAAGGCAAACATGTTTAGGGTGGAGGTTCACTCAATAAAGCTCTTCCTATGATCACAAAATAACACTTGACATCGCCAGTTTTGAAGAAAAGTGTCCTCACAGAGCTTTCTCTGCTTTATTACTTTTGACATTCTTCAAACGGTTCAGCACTGAACTGTTTAGCATGGATGCCAGACACAGCTTGACAGCTGGTTTGTGGCCCTCTGAGAACTAACATCCTCCTCTTGGGGAGGGTGATGAAACTTCCATCACTGAGTGATGCACAGTCAGCAAATCTGGGACACCCACTGATTATTGCCTTTATGGCAGGAAACTTCTTCCAAGACATTATGTGACACCTTTGATGATTTGATTCATAGGCAATTGGATCTCACCCTACAACCCAGGCATGGGCATCACCATTGGAGAGCAGTTTTTTTCCTACCAAAGACTTGCTGCTGTTTCCTGCAGTACATTGAGACAAAATCCAACAAGTTTGGCATCAAGTTCTGGATGGCCTGTGACTTCACATCTTGTCACACTGGAGAGAGACTATCTGAAAATGTGTCATTGAAGCTAACAGAACAGTTCATGGATCTGTTACCACAGACAGCTTATTCACGTCAATATAACTTGCACAACTGTTAAAACAAACAATTCTCTAAGGCCACCCTGTTTGGTGCAGTCAACAAGATTTACCGGGAGTTTCGATTATCAGCCAAACAACCTTTGGACCACAAAGAATTCAGTACTCAGATATGTTGCAAATATTTAGTTTTACGTTGTTCTAAGTTTTTTTATTCTGCTCCCTCACTGATGATTTAAACTAAGGAAGATGGCTAAACTGGGAAAGACTGGCTGCATTCTTAAGAGCGTGCACAGTGTAGTTTAGACTAGGTATAACTGGAAAAATAAGCCGAACACATTCACTGACTATAACGGTATGTAGTGTGGTGGGGATTCGATAGACCAGATGGTGCAAGATTACACTAGAGGTAGATAATCAATAAAAAGACCATGCTAAGTTTTCCTTCATCCTGTTCACTTAACCTGTTGATTAGACCTGATTGAGTCTGTGCATGAAGCTGGAAATGCAAAGGTTTTGAACTAATCTGTGTACAAGCTTTTTACTTTTTGGACCTGGATTATTCACCTCTGGAATAAACTGTGCACAGTGATGGTCTGCCTCTGTATTTTATAACATATTTAACATGACAACAATAAATAAACATGTCCTTTATCAGGTGAACTTCTTGGTACAGCTTGCCAGGGAGCTTGCTCAGTCACATTTGGAAGCCTAGAATGCTGAAAAGGACATACATCTTTGGTGACAACCTCCCACACCTGACCAAGGGAAAAGGGAAATTTTCCAGATGAAATTTTAGTATGGCAACAATCACGCCACTATGTACGAGTGTGTTAATTTGTACAGTACAACTACACTTATGGCAAAAGTATGTTCAGAGAATGTAGAGAGCTGAAGTACTAAAACACAAGTGAAACAAACAAAAGGACAGACCACCGTCTTTTTTAGCCTTATTTCATAGAGTTTTCTATTCTCACTATCTTCACCCATGTAAGGCTCAGATTTTTTGTATTTCTCTATTTTCTTCAGTAGTAGCTAAAACAAGTATTGTTGAATCTTGTACATCAACAATAAATCTCAGCAAGAAATAAAAAAAAAATGTGTCAAACACTTACTTAGAGGGGAGGGGAATTGTTGAACTTTTTTTTGTTGTGATGCAAAAGTGTAAATATTATTACTTCTAGCCTTGTCAACCGGCTGTGTTTAATCTGGCTAATTAAATGTTTCTTGGTCTCTCACTCTCTCTGATATCACATACAGTATACCCTCTTGTTCAGGTCAAGTCATTGCACAACACTTCTAACAACTCTCATTTAAAGAACAATGGTTTTGTTAACACCTGAGTTATTATATTGGTTTAAAACTAATCCAGCCGCTTGGCAACCCTTTGGATATGAACGTTAGAAAAGCCAGAGGATTGAGCTTTTGGCCTTCTAGATAAGCATTTACAATGCATCAGAAAGAATGAAAGTGGCTTCCATGGAAGTCTTAAAGTGAAAGCCACTTTAAGACTTCTATGGTCAAAACCACTGCAGACCAATTAGACAGCATCTGTCTATCTTGGGTATTTTGCAGGAACTTGTTTTTTTTCCCTGTCTCTCCTGCTACGCACTTCTCCACAGGTTACTCTCATAAATGCAGCATATAAAGAGGTTAGGCACAATTAGTCCCAGATTCAGATTCTGCTCCAAACTGATGGCTTCAGTTCTAGAAAGTCCCTGCTGCAGAGAGCTTTCCATCCAGGCCCCGCTCCTCTTTTAGACAGTGTTTTCTGCTCCAAAACTTTTATTGTATTCAAATAAATTGTATTAACCAATTGCTGCCCCTGTCAAAGCATTAAAAACCAACCAAAAATCCAACACAAAGTCCCTTCTAATATTTAAGAAAAAAACACAAAAACATTTCAATAATGCAAGACTTTTCGAAAAAGCTGAATTAATGGTATGTGTGCATCTTCTAGTGCAAAACTAGGTGTATTAAACAAACAGAAAATATTGGTAGTTAAATAGTCCTGGGCTGCTTTTCTTTTTTAAATAACCTAAAAAAATCAAAGTATCTGTTGGAATCATGAAATCTTTTATTCACAAGAAAATCCTGAAGGAAAGCCTCTGGCCATCAGTTTGTTACCTTAAGCTTCAAACCCAACTGGGTCAAGCGGTGATAAAATGATCCAAAGCACTCCTTTAAATAGGTTATGAACAGAAGATAGTCAAAATCTCAACCTAGATTTGTTTGAAATGCTTTGACAAAAAATAGAAAACATTTCAAATACTTGATAGTAGTTGTCATCAGGGGTAACATAAACATTTCATAGTCATTACATTTAAGTACAAATTACAATTATTTGAAATCTTAATATTGAATACAATAGGATTATGCTTGTCTGATATAAAACACTTTTTAGTTATCAGAAATGATCTAAGTGTGATGAAAAATATTGAAGCAGTAGGGGCATCATTCACTATTCGACAAATAACAAAACATTTAGCCACTTTCAATTGTTACCTGCATGGTGGCAGAGTGGTTAGCACTGTTGCCTTGCAGTAAGAAGGTTCTGGGTTTGACTCCTGGCCTGGGGTCTTTCTGCATGAAGTTTGCACATTCTCCTCAATGGAACGAGCGGGAGAAAAGGTATGGATGGACTTTCAGTTGCAACAACTTTTTTTTCACTGCTGTAAGAAGCTACCTGAGGACACTGATTTGACTTTGCAGGAACTGATTATATTCCATCCAAAAATCATACTGAGTTGCTATCAGTTTTCTCTTTCATAGAGAGACACAAATGTCACTTTAATAAAATGTTGAGTATAAAAAGCCATGGCAATAATTTCTGCTCCTTGCCGATAACTAAAGCTAACTGATACCTGATTCTGGGACAAACAGTACCCACAGTTGCGGAAAGGAGAATCATTTTAATACTTTCATGGATCTTTTGTTTCAGTTTGCAGCCTTAATTTATGTACAATCCTGCCCGACTTCTTCTAAATATTTCAGATAATGATGCAAAAAATTTAAACAGCAGAGACCTTAGACTCTGATTATCATTTGTTGAAGGATGAAAACTTTGCTAATTAAACAAGGACTACTGTGATTTTTTTTTCTTTTTGACTACAGTTTTTTTTTAAATTTTTAATATTAAAAGCAAAAATAAGGTCTTAGCAAGGTTTCAAAACTTGGAATGTAACAGGGGCATGAAGCACTAATTCAATATATGAGCTTATAGCATTGTTTCAGGTTGACTTCCCCTGGTTCCGTAACGTATTATCAAATGCCCTCTCTTATTTACTGTATAGGTTGAAATGGGGATTGTCATAAAAACAACTATAGTTATCAGTAGTTTATAGCTTTATAGAGGTTGGTTAGTTAGTTATTATTCTATTTCTAACTCACTTGTTGCCACCTTATCCCAGCCTCATTACATTTCATCCATGTAAATGCGTGCTTTTATATCCACATGCTTCACTTTTGCATATCTCTCTGTTTTTTTTCTTTATTATTTTCAAACATGAAGAAGATCATAATGTGATAAGATTTTCTGTCTGGATGACTGCATTTTACTTTCTGAAGATTTTAAATTACAAGACATTTCCATCAGGGTTATGGTACTGAGACTATTAAAATATCTGAAGCAAGATATTATAAAAGCTCTTGTTAAACCAAAAATAACTTTAAGTCACCCCCAGTTGATATATATATATTTTATTTGAGTCATGGAACTACATTAAGTGCTAGAAAATTACCTAAAATAATCAGTTCTCAAAGCTGATCTAAAACTACCTGAATGTGGTTATGAATCAGCTCTTGGCTTGTATGAAACATCCTGTGCAAATGGTTGCCTTGTACCTGAAAAAAGTCTATTTTAAAACAGGCAAAATGGAAGAAAGGCAAAATTGCACAGGGTTGAGACGATTGCCTTGTGATATTCTACATGCCTTTGAATCATGTATGGCTGGCTCTTCAGGGCACATAATTTTTTTTAACTTGCATTAATGGGTTTATCAAAATCTATGTGAGTGGAAAATGAAATAACATCAGTAAGTAAAGTCAATTTACAATGTGAAGAAAAAGTATTGGCCTTCCTAAAGGTTTGTTCTCCTCTTTATTTTCTGTTACATTTTTTTTCATACCAATGTACAAATTCAAATCTAGGTCAAATCTAACCTGAAAAAACAGAATATAGGCTACAAATGATAATTTCATTTATTAAGATAAAGGAAGCTTCCCAAACCAATCTAGCACTATGGGGAAAAGTAATGATCTTTCTTCTTTATTCATGATTTAACTGTTTCAAACCACATTTTTTTCATTAGCCTTATATTATTGCTGGCCAGTAGAATCAAGAAAACCACTAAATGGAATATCTGGTGACATGAAGTAGACGCAAAAGATTGCAAACGGCAAAACTTAATCACCAACTAATTTCCCTTCTAGGGTCTAATCCTAGAGATCACAAAGGAACCCAGAGCAATGGCCTTTATATAACTGATGTTATCATGATTCTGGCAAAAAAAAAATATCCACAAACAGAATGTCTGCCCCTCACTTTAGGACTATATGTTCCAGCACACTTTCACACTTTGGATGTGTAACAGGAAAACATACATACCTGCAAAAATAAATATGTAAAGATAAAAAAATAAATAAAATAAAACTATAATATTGTGAAATAGCCCAGCAATAGGAGTTATGTATGATTTAGATATCATTGGAGGGCCCCCTGTTTTTCTATTTACTCATGTTTTTTTTATTTTATTATGAAAATGTTTAAATTTTAAACATTTAACAATGACAATAAAAAGCAAACAAATTAGTGGCTTGAGGGGGGAGCACTGTATCCTTGCTTTTTGTGGATTTATGTTGTTATTTTTAAGTCTTGCATTGAAAGTTTTCTCTTTATGTCTGATTCTATAAAATTCAAAAGCAAGTTCTTGTCATGAGCAACTTTGCTCTGTAATAAAACAGTTTCTAACTCATTAAATCACAATGTCAGCATCCAGAACGGCAGAGGAGGTTATGAAGGGTTTGATGAGTAAGAAAATGATGCGAATGACACAGTACAGAGTTTTTTTTTTAGGCAGCAAACATCTTTGCTATCATAAGAAACATAATCAGTGTGAGTAAACAGAAGCATCTCAGGCTCGAGTAGAATGTTTGTAAATAGAATTTATTTATTTTAATTTTTAGTTTAATTATTATCTGCAAATTGGTTACAGATTTCCTCGTCTCAGAATTACATGTTGACTTTGATCAAAAATAATTTGTGTGTATATGTAACTACTTACTGTTTAAGGGATTGAGTGAAATGCTGGCTGAAAACAGAGACGATCATTGTACCCGCCGCCTGGTGGACTGCTGAATTAAATTTAGCTGTCTCCACTGGCACGAGTATCTAAAATGAGATTTCTTTCACCTGCTCTCTGCAAACAGCAAGAACGGACTGGATAAAGGGACTGCAGTTTCAGTGCTGTGAAATTAGATGAAGTGCAGAGAATCAGCAGCTTTCTTCCGTTGGTGAACTTTGCTGGAGCGCGATCCCCCTGTGACAGCCTGACTAAACGGATTGCATCTTTTAACGGAAAGGGAAAGTGCACTGGAGCATTCCCATCCATTAGATGATGAGATACTACTGTCATGTTAAAACACAGATACTGGAAGGAATCTGGGAAATATGGAAAACATATATTGATTAAACATATTTAAAGCAAAATTGAAGACACTTTTACTTGTTGATGGCAGTGTATGCATATCTGAGTCAGTGCTCTTTATTTCTAGGCGTTAGGAACAAGTGCAGGCCTAGCTAAACGGAGAAACCCCCAGAGGATTCAGTGTTCGCCTGCAGGAAATTCGACTTTTTCCTCAAATCTCACCAAAAAGCTGTGGGGGCGTTTGGCTGCACAGAACCACAGAATTTATACTGTAGGCTGGCAGGGGTGGATTCAGCAAAAAGTGAGGGAGGACGCTCCGCTTTTGTAACACTTGCTAGGTGTTCTTGGCAGCTTGTCCTCCTTTGTGACTGGTAATGTGCCTCCACCCTCGGGCACCAGAAAGCTGCTTTTTACCTGCGTGGGAAGACTTTCCATCCTCTCTTTTTTCAATTTCAGAGGTAATTTTTACCCTCCTGTTATATTTAACTTGTTTGTAATGGGAGACAATTTAGTTAAAGTAGCTAAAAACTGTTGGGCTATCTAATAGGAGAAAAACATTAAACAGCAGAACGTTAGGTTTTAAAAGTGCTTTTTGGATTTATGGATAAGATCAACCAATATAGTACCACAGCACCAGGAATGTCACTTTGATTTCATCCGAGTTGGATGGTTTTTCCCATTTACATTTACTATAGCTTGTTTTAAAACTTACTGATGTGCCAGAGATAAAATCCTCAAAGAGACAGCTCAGAGTTTTTAAGAAAGGGTTATGAAGAAGTTAATTAAATTAGAATTAACCGAAGTGACTGAGTGGTAGGATGTGAAAACAAGAACCAATCTATAAAACTCCTTACTTAAAGAAATGTTATAAAATTCTTCCATATTAGAATGATCCCAGATTTGACCATCTAATGAATTAAAGTCAGTTTAGTGTATAGTTTATAAAATTTATTTTGCTGTCCTTTCCTTTGCATACTTTAATGCTGAATGGCTTGAAAGTGATCAAGCCCTAAAATTTTCAGCTTCCCGCAATGACTTCAGCTCATCTCTTCAAGGAAAAAAATGACTTTTTGGTCCATGAATATTACCTTGGTTTTTATTTACAATTTACTGCAAATTGCCATGTAAGTGCCTTGACTTCAAAATCCCACCTTTTATTAAATGTGTTACTTAGAATTGACTTGTAAAACTATATCCAGCAAAAGACAAGTAGATTTAATTGAACTTACCAAAAAGTATTAACAAAACAATTTAAATAAGTTCCTAAGGTAACAGATGCAAGTAATATGTACTTGGATACTAGGAGTAAACTTGATGCATTTTCCTTGCCTGACCATGTTTAGGTCAGAAATAAAAAACATTGTTTACTTGTTTGCTGCACGGTGGAGCAGTTTGTTGCACTGTTGCATTGCAGCAAGGAAGTTTGGGGTCTTTCTGCGAGGAGTTTACATGTTCTCCCCTTGCATAGGCAGGTTCTCTCTGGGTACTCTGGCTTCCTTCCACAGTCCAAAAACATGACTGTTAGGTTAATTGGCTTCTCTAGATTCTCCTTGTGTGCCCATAGTTGTTGGTGCCTCTCTGTGTAAAACGTACAAGCAAAACAAAAGTACATGGCTTGCTGATAAGTGAAATTTAGTTGTAAAATTTTCTTGAGTTTGTTTGTTAAATCAACTCTTCTGAGAAAGTAAAATAAACTTAGAATTCATTTGGGGAATTTTACTAAGAATTTATATATGGAAAAAGTCACCCAGCCTTTGCTATATATATTGTACTCCAATTCTTTTTCAGTGTTGTTGGGTCAGGTTTCTCTTATCCTTCTCTTGATCATAGCCCATCTATTTGAAGTTAAGGTCATTGAACGGCTACTCATGTCATCACTAACTGTGAGAAATTTTCAAATGAAATGCAAATTTAACTTTTTATCTGTACGGAGTACTTTCAAGCACTCAAAAACACTCAGGTGTTGCTCAGGTGTAAGAGCGGCAACAAGAAATGGTGCATTTCAGGATAGTTTTTTCTTGAAGCACTCCAGCTGGAGTCCACGTTTTGTGAATCTCTGGAAGATTGTTGAAAGGACTTCCACCTTCAGATCCTCTCAAAGCTGCACTCATTTTTGTTCCTTGAGCTTCTTTTTCCATCACACCTTTATCTTTCACCTAATTTACCAATAATTTGTTTGGATCCAGCACTCTGAGCAGTGTTTTATTGGTAAAGGGTTCCAATGATTGCCTGTTAGACAGCTGTTAATTCAGCAGTCTGAACCATGATGTGTAACACATAATAACACATAATAAGATTACATTTCTGTGTCATAATGTTAGGGTTTACTGTGCTTACTTATAATAACCAAAATTATTAGAAATAAAAGCTTGAAATGTGTAATTTACTGTATTATAAATTGTTTTATATTGAAGAATTACAATAAGTTAACATTTCACAAACCATCTTTATCAAGGTGTACCTGCGCCCTTTCCGTCTCCAACTTTCTGCAGACCCCTGCAGCTGTCTTGTATGAGTTTTGTAAGAGAGACCCAACAGTTGCATTATTTCACAAATATCTGTAAAGACACGTTTGTCAGTGTGACTCAGTCTCAGTGGGAGATAAATTTTAAAGACTGAGAACAGAATCCACCCACATTTTTAGGAGTAATAGAGCTGTCACTGGCTAAATCTGACCCCAGAGTAACCCTATAAGGGGCAATGATATGCTGCCCATCCGTGCACAGGAGGGGAGAGGAGAGTAGGCAGTAGGGTGGGGGGTAGGGGGGCTTTATCTGATGATAGCAGTCATCTTCACTGAAATGAGAAAAAATAGAGGTCGTTGTGTCACCGTAGCCCCACGGGATGAAGTGTTTATATGTGTGTGGGGAAGGGTGAATCCCTGCAGAGAGAAGGATGCTGGCAGGATGCTGAACTGATTGTCGATGCTTGGCTGGAGCTGATGAAGTCTCCCTCTAGGCGATATGAAAAATATCACGTCCTTCCATCCCTGCAAACCAGTTAAATTACAGGTGGTGATGTGTGGAAGTACTCGCTCACACACATCACAGCAGTCAGTGTAAGTCGTTCCTTACTAAGTAGGTTACTTCCACTCTGGTTCGCGTGCATCTCCGGGGCGTAATGAAGCAAACCTCAGCCATGAGCGCGTAATGGACGGAGGAGGGGGTGTAATCTCGCATCCAATCTGATGTCTCAGGATGGGGCTTACATTGCATGCTTCTTTTCCCGGCCGCTCTCCATCCGTGGCGCGTCTCCTTCTCTGACGGCACTTCGGATCTGGACACCAGTGACTACTGACGCCCCCACATCCACACCACTACTCTCACATCCCCAGTTTGCAAATGCACCGCTGGCGATTGAACTGATCGGAGGAACACAGCATCTGTTGAAAGCTCCGATGGTAGGGTGGCTTTTCTATTTTTCTCATGTTGTTCCTTTTACGCGCAGAAAACCGCGACCAAAGTCAGACAGTTTGATAGAAGAAAAGTGGATCAAAGGCAAAATAATTATGCCAAAGGGTTTTTCTGTGGATTTTTCATTGCAACCATTCCTAAACTTTTGTTGTATAAGGTCTATAGCATTACAATTTTAGGAGATATCTCCTATTCTCAAATCGGATAGATTATAAATATAAAACCATAAAACTGTCTTCATAACTTTAAATCAATCCTTGTGTTTACACCAATCAGGCATAACATCGGGATGAATGGACCTCATTGGAGCTTTAAAGATGTTCTGTGGTGTCTGAAAGACGATATTTGCAGATCCTAAGTTTTAAAAAAATGAATCACGGGATCAAAATTTGTTTATTTATTTTTTTAATCCTCTATTGTTTTTTTTTTTTTGTTTTTTTGTCAAATGTAATCAAAAGAAATTTGATTAGTAGATGTGCTCCTCATCCATTCCTGAAGCATTTCGGTTGTGTGCCAGTGTGTAGCAACCAGCCTATAGTTGGCCCAGCCATCAGGGGAACACCTCTTTAATGAAAAAATCTACCACACACATGCATTTTTAAGCAGAACGTTGTCCAAGTATCACACTGCTTCCCCAAGTTTCCCTTTTACCTATCTTGGTGTTCTCCCAGATGAGGAAGACATGTACCTAGAAATGTAAATGGGGATTTCTGATGGTTACCGACCACTGATCAGTCGTCACTTTTAATATAGCTCACTGCCCAGGGTAGCATTACTTTGGAGTAGCCTGAGTGTTTCACGTTTTGTGTTTAGACATGTCGGTTGTCATTAAGCAGGTGTGCTTGCTTTTGTAAAACCTTAATGCTTTGAACGAATGAGGTCTTCATATGATCATCTCTTCTCCAAAATCTAAAGAGCTTAAATGGGTAAAAATATTTTTTAATTTCTCAGTAATTTTTTAAAACATAGGTTAAAGCTTTAGATTCAGTTTTATTTAAGAAAAGACAAACGGTTGTCACCCTTTGAACCTTTTTCAGATTAGGAACACCTGAGATTGTTCCAAGGCACCAAAGGAAACCAGGGGGGGTCCCTCATACCTTGGGCCCTCAGTTGTATTCAAGCAAAGCCTTATTGACCACAGAATCCACGAAGCATTGTTTTAATTATCACAAATAAGCTCAAACTCCAACCCTAAAACTTGCCTATTTAGCTTCAATATGCATAAGTTACTGTCTTCGGTTGTAATGATGAAGTTCGTTTGTATAAATTTTGTTTAAGTCAAACAGGTTGAATTGGCTGATTTCCCCGAATTTACGAGACCAGCCTCCAGTGCTTTTACAGAACCTTTAAAAGCAATGCTTTCATGGGGACAAGACACGATGAGGTTGACCTTTTTCTTCATTTTTCCATCTTCCACCCCACTGCCTTATGCCCTCTCCTCATGTGTGTATTTGTGTCCTTTAGGAATCATGTTGGACAAGATTAATCTTTTCTCCACACAAAGGTTTGTTCCTTATGTAGCCAATGGGTCACATGCATCATGTTTGCTGCAGTTATGTATCTGTGGAATGGGTTAAAACAGAGAGGAAAAGGGGAGGAAAAAGAGATTGATAAACGAGGAACAAACTAAGAAAGACCTGCCGTGGGCTCCCGGCGATGCTGCTGCTGTTGCTCGGCCCCTCTGTGTTTTCCAGGATTGATCATCAGCCTTCGCCAATAAACAGCCTTGCTCTGTGGATGTGTGAACTCTCTGAGGGGCCCCTAATAGAAAAATCTATGGCTCTGTCCCCATCCCTCAATAAGTCGGATCCCAAATCCCTCAGTCCCACCTTCATCACTAACTTCTAACCTCATTTGTTGCCTTTGTTTTTCCACAGAGGCAATTACCTTTCTCACGCCGTGCACCGCAGCAGTCTTGCTGCTGGCTGTGTTATCTCAGCAGCAGCAGCGAATGCGCTCACTGAATTTACAACTCAAACTTGGCCAAGGAACGTGTGCCACACTGCATAATCTTTAGTTGATCCTGTCCCCCAGGCTTTTATCCCTTGTAAGAACTGTTATTTTATGAGGGATACAAAAAGCTGAACCCTCTAGTCTCCCTTCCAGCTGTTGACAGAGTGTCCATTATTTCTGACACAAGTCCGTTTGCTGAAGGAGTTATAAGACAGGCAGCAGGGGGACTTGCAAATCAAATTGCTGAAATCTATTGAAGCATCTGTCTTCATTCTCCGGAGGGCAGCGGGGTGAGGAGAAACAAGGTTCTGAGCCCTGATCATGTCTGGAAAGGAAAACAAAACCTGCCTCCAAGGAATTATGTGATGCTCCTGGGTTAGCCAGCTGTGTAGCACAAGCTGGATGTGGATGGCGAAGCTATTGAACTGGCATTCTTTTTTAAGCGGCAGGTAAAAAAAAAAAAAAACCTGGTCAAAGGTTCTTATTATTTGTACCTTTTCATGCAGTTGTTATATACCTCTGCCAACTCAGTCCATTCTGTTTTTTTAAAGTGACTGCTATTCCTGCTATTCTGTCTGTCTACAGCTTCCATTCCAAGAAAGTCTCTCCCCTTGATGAGTTCATTCCCTATTTTTTTAACTGTATTCAAACAGAATGTCTCATGATGTCAGCTTGATTCCGGTTCCCTTCACCCACAGAGTAAACGTCTTTCGGTTGGCACTGTTTGTGATTAATGGAACATCAAAAGCTCAGTGTGATACATTCCCGAGGATACGAGTCTGCCAGGGACACATAAACATCATTAATGAAGAAGAAGCAGATTGAAGAGAGACGGAACGAGGGTGAGGGGGCTAAAAAAAAAGAGGAGGGGAACATTTATTCTTGTCAAGAATGTGATGTATAGGCTATTTACCTGTGGTTTTGATAATGATTGCCCCTGCAAAGCCACTTTGAGGGATGAAGGGATAGTTTGCACTCGATGATCAGATGTCATTATCCACCATCAGTTTGTTGCATGTAGCGATGAATGGATGGCAGCTTTTTTTTCCCTACCAACTTCATCTGGAAAAATCCCATCTCCCTTTGCTCTTTGATGGCCAGTGGCAAAGAACTCAGAAGCACACAAAAGAAACTTCTACTCTCAAAAAGACAGCTATATTTATCCGAGTATGCAGCTCTCTCCTGGGCTTATGGGCTTAATTACCCAGAAGAGAGGGGAGTTAAGATGAAAATGCAATTACGCAAGGGTATGTAAAGTGACCTGAATCCTGAAGCTGTTTTAGGTGCATCACTTCGTTGTTATCAAAATGAAGTTTTTTTTTTACATGAATATAAAGAAGTTCAGCTGTTTTTACACAATATTTAAGTTTTTTTTTAAATCCTCCTCAGACTTCTTGAACATTTGTGCATCTAAAATTAACCTTTAATTTTATAAGAACTTAATGTGACAACAAAGTGCTGCAAGCATTTAAAGAAATTTATATTATAGGCTGCAAAAGACTTGAAACAGAGGTCAAGGTTAAAGGTTGAGCTTCAAAATAGCTCAGTCAAAGTCTGAACCAATGTTGTAAAAGCTTCCAAAGAGCCAATTTTGTCCAACTGAATATTTAACTACCGGTACCTGTATATTTAAAAGCATTGCTCAAAGTTAATGTATCCCTAACTTTATTAAGAGCCAAGGTAGGGGTGAAAAGAGCTGCCACCAATATTTAAGATTAAATCATATAGGTATCTGGAGAAGGGGCTTGAAAATATCAACAGATTCTCTCCATCAAACCTTAATGAGCTTCTCTGCAGTGTTTTGTTTTCTTGACAGAGCACTCTGGCAAAGATTTTACCTTTTAGATGTATAAAGCCTTAGTAAAACTTTCAAAAACATTTTGGTTTTAAAAGAACTGTTCTTATTTTCCACTTCATATTCATGCACTACTTTATCATGGTCTACAATATAAAGCCTTTTATGGAATATTTTTAAGCAAAAGGTTTTAATGTAAAAAATAGGTGAAAATCTTGAGGAAAATACATGCTTTTGCAGTTCACCTTGTCTACAGTATGTTCTGAATGGCAAATTAAAGATATTTCAGAGTGGGCTTTTTTATTCTAATATTTACCAAACATTAGAGCCATAATGCCACCTGGCATATTTTAAGGTCTGAAAGGTTCAAATATTTCTACCAATACATATGTCAACAGCTAGGATATCCTAATAGGTTGTTTAATATTTAATGAACTAACAACCTTTAGGTTTTAAAATTATTTTCCTGTAAATTTTATGTTGTCAAGCTGTGCATTTAAGGCTGGGAAATGTGGCACATGTTGTAGAAAAGAAATTGTTAAACATTTATGCAAATATCTGTCCAGGAAGTGCCTTTAAGAAATATCTCCAACAACTCCAATAAGAGCTGCTTTGAAGACCATCAGTAAATCCCCTGGAGGTGTCACTATATGGGAGCTGAACATGCAAAAAGCTAAAGAAAGTCATCGAAACAAAATCTCATTAAGTGTCTTTTCCTGTGTCTTCCCCACGGCACCAGCGTGAAGGATGTAGAGCTGGAGGTGGGGGCAGGATGGAGTGCTCCTGGAAGACGGTGTTGCTGCTGGTGTGTGCTTCTCTTGGGGTCCAATATACGGCTATCCAAACCCTGAGGGACTCACTGTCTGGACCCTGTCAGAGAGCCTACCGCTGCAGGAGCAGGTACCACAGAGGTACGATGTTAAAGCAAATTAAAAGTGTGCTAAAGGCCAAAAAGTGCACATATACTATAGGAGAATTAAGTGTAGATCTGAACAATATTTTTCTCAGGCAAAATATTTGAGGCTACTGACATTACATTGACATCATAGGTGGCTAACAATCCAAGTTGTCTACACTTAGAAAGAAATCAAATCATTTACTCCATAAATTTAATTACAAGAAAACACACAGGGGGTGTACAGACTAAAATCAATGAGTGTGTAATATAAAAGCCTTTTATTTATAACAACAGCTTTCAGACATATCCTGTGTGTATTGTTAAGCTTTAATTTTGACATTCTTCCGCACAAGCTGTCTTTACACCTTGAAGTTCTGGGAATCGTATCTATGGCCTCACATCTTCAGTTTGTTCCATAGATTTTAAATTGATTTGAAGCCTGGCGATTAACTGGATCTTTTTTTCCTCATGCTTTATTTTTATGCCTGAAACCAACTGAACGTTTCAGAAGTTTAATTTTGGATCACCGTCTTGTTTAAAAAGACACCCTTGAATGCTATTCAGATTCTTTACAAGAATTTGCTATGAAATATGCAGATACCATATGTTGTTATCTTTAGTGTGTGTTGGTGTTTGTACTTGTAGTTGATGCAAAATGAGGACATTTTTGGTGCATATAACTAGTAAAATGAGGACTTTAATGTCATGTGAGGACCTTTTATGGGACCTTTTACAGTCCTTACTTTTTGGCTTACAGTGAGGTATGTACCAGTATTAGTACGGTTTAGGGCTAAGGAGGTGTGTAAGTTATGTTGGTTAATGGTTAGCTTTAGGATTATTGACAGGTTTAGGGTATACAATGTGTTAAAGATTACTTAAAATCAATGAAAGTCAATGGGAGTCAACACACGGTACTCATTACATATAGCAAGACGAGAATGTTTATGTGTGCATGTGTATTTCTTACGTTGGGTGGACCATTTTCCATGAATCATAGTACATCATAGAGACCAAATTCTTGCTCATCTTAGAGACCAATGACTGGTACCCATGGGTACAGGGTGAATTGTGAATCGAGTTTAGGTTGGGGTTAGACAAGGCAAGTTTATTTGTATAGCACAATTCAGTACATGGGCAATTCAAAATGCTTCACATGAAATAGGCAATAGAATAGAAGAAAAACAAAAGCAAATAAACATTAAAAACGCATAAAACAGATAAAACAGTTGGACCACAACCTTAAACTAATAATACTTCAGTTAACAGCTTACCTTCAGCAGCTCTAAAAACAATGGGTTTTTAACTTTGACTTAAAAGAACTCAGGCAGTTTTACAGTCTTTTGGTTAGGGTCAGGTATCAGCCTGCAATGGTTAGGATTAGGGTAAGGGTCAGGAGTAGGCTGTAGAAATGGTTTAGAAATGAATGGAAGTGAATGGAAAGTCCCCACATAGACAATTACATGTTCTAATGTATGAATATGTGTGTGTTTGTGTGTGTATATATATAGGTATCGGTCAAAATCATAATCTGCATGTCAGGCTTTTTAAACATTGATAATTGGTCATAAAACTGCAATTGATGCAACCCTAAAACTGTGATCCTGTATCAGCACAGCTAAAGTTAAAAGCACCACACATTAGTTTCCAAATCATTGTTGACCTAAAACTGTAAAGATAAAAAAAATGAAAGAGATGCAAGAGACCAGTCAATGGTGGAATTTGTGTCAGCACATAATAATCATAAGAAAGGCGGGCATACCAGTGGCCAGGACCAGTTCTACAGGGCCCCTGGCCCCCTCTGGCCCCTGTGTAGCACCGTCCATGGTGATAGTAAACTGAAGAGTGGTTCTAATGAAAGATATGCCATTTTTGCATAAATAAAATCCCTCAATCAGAAGAGATGCCCACTTCAACATTTCCACATAGTCAGAGAATGTATAATGCCCCTGCAAAGCCCAGTCCATTCTTCCCTTTGAATCATGATAAAGCTTTCTCCACTGTGTCACGTAGAAAACAACACCAGGGAAATCATCTTGCCATGTAATGGTGTAATGATAAAATCTTTTTTGTTGTCAAAGAATGATATTTCTCTCCATCTTTGTGGGTCTCGTGTTTGGTGATCTCTTACAAAGTCTAAACATGTAACTATATCGGTGAAGGTTCTCAGACGTCAAGGTCATGGTCAAGCTAGGAGAGTTCACTTTAGGCAACTGGACGTGTAGTTTTCTAGTGTCTTAACGTGTAGTGTCCTTTAGCCTCCAGGTGTAGGTTAAAGGACACTCATTTGAGGACAACAACATCCATATTCTAGCTAAAGAACACAGATGGTTTGAGAGGGGAGTCAAAGAAGCCATTTTTGTTAACTTGGAAAAGCCATCCCTTAACAGAGGAGGTGGCCTCAGACATAAT
>JAUZNJ010123610.1:0-18867 GCA_034780135.1 Jordanella pulchra
TTCTGATTCATGACTATCATTATAGTTGTAATGTAAATAAAACTCGTATTGAATACTGCACCAGTTGATTACAAGAAGAGCATGTAACTTAATGTGTTTATGCTACCAATTAAGTGAACAGTAATTGTCAGGGTCCTAGTATCTGTTTTTGTTTAAGTGTGAGCCAGCTTTCTTTCCTGAAGATGTCTGCTGGAGGGCATGGTGTCCCAGGGGCAATTGGCACGCCGGTGCATCATAACCTGAGATCCCCTGTGATGCAAAATTACAGGTCCTTCTCAAAATATTGGCATACTGTGTTAAAGTTCATTATTTTTCACAATGTAATAAAAATTGAACATATATTTTAGATTCATTGGCCACTAACTGAAATATTTCAGGTCTTTTAATACGGATGATTTTGGCACACAACCCCACTGAGATCTGGATTTCTTTTTCAAAGGGGGCCAGGGCGGAAGTCTGCAATTTTAGTTCCTATCCTTACTAACTCCTTTGTTTCTTCAACCTTAAGTGTTCATCTCTCTACCTGTCTGAGTTGCTGACTGTTTTTATCTGGCTCTATGATCAGTCCCTGCTATCTCAGGAAAGCAATTCAACATTGTTTCTCTAATTTATAACGTTTCAACAAGTGTTTTCCTGTTGAATTCACTTATTTTCAGCTTCCAGCTAAACAGTACATTTCAGACTGTATTATCAACTTTGGCTTGATTCTGCTGTCGTTCTGGACAGGCATTAGGCTATTCTGTTTGGAGCTAATTCATAACATGTCCGCCATGTTTCTCCTGTAGGCTTCAGCTTCCTTTTGCTATTTTTCAGGAAAGAAATTAAGCTTTTTTGTTTTCTTCTATTTCGTACTATTTAGAAGGTTCTGCTTTCAACCTGTACTTGTTTCTGCCATTTTCAGCTTACAGTTTAGCGTACAGCATTCACAATGAATTATTGCAGGAAATGCGACTTTTTCTAGTTTTAACTGCAGCAGATTCAAAGAAAAATGCAAACTGAGCCGTAAAAGTAGAAATGAATGTCTCTGCTTTAAAATGTGTATTTTAGTTAATTATTTCTGAAAGGTCTAATAAAACAAGTCGCATGGGGAAATATGATAAAGGAGACCAGAAAAAGACGGAGCATTGCATAAAGAAAAAAGAGAAACCAGGTGACATTTCACTTTCTTCTATGTGTAACAGCAGTGAGACAGGAAACAAAGACGTGTTCAGTCCTCAGACGTATACCGTGTCTTTAAACGCAGCTTTTTATGAAGTCCAAATTTAATACTGTTGTCAGAGCAGAACAGAGGAGACAAGTGCTGCTGCGTCTCAGAATAACTATATTCTTTACAAAAAACAAACTTAAGTGACACACGAGCTCAGAGATGTGATTTTCCTCTTTTATTATCAAGATGCAGTCACTCTGTTGTTCCCATAAGACTCTACAGCACATTCTCCTAAAGTACCTTTGACTTTGTTTTTTTATCGCTCCTTCTTTACACTTAATTAAATCAAAACAAAACTCAATTATATGTGAAACTGAAATTAGACAAGCGAGTGTGAAGCTGGATAAACTCTTGTTTCAGTTTCTTTCCCACTGAGGACATCTTCAACTCAAACATCAGACGTTATTTTTGTGTTTTTTTTAGTGTGTATTTGCTCCAGTATTAAAACTATTTTAAAAACTCATTCAAACAATGTAAGTCTGTACTAACAACAGAGACGCAGCGGACCATTTGAAAACAAAAGAAATATTTTTAGTTATTTCCAGCAAATTTTATTTTATTGTAAAGAAAACAATTTTGGTTTTTTAATATCCTAACCAAATATTATCTCAGGGTTTTGTTTGCACTGACTAAAAGGAGTCATAGAAAGAGAAAAATGAAACATAATATTTGCAGTATTTGAAGTCTCATAACAATGGTTTCAAACCTAATTCCTCAATTTATACAATTTTGTCAGAAAGTTACATAAATCCATAATAATGTAAACTAATTTTGTTTTCCTGCTACAAAGTTTAATAACATTTCTTGACCAAATTTGTGGAGGAAATGTGACTTATTTGCCTCGTCCAAAAATTACCTATAATGTTAAGGTCTAAACTTTAAGAAGGCCATTCCAGGAACTTAATGCTGTTTTTGTTATGTTTAGAATATTAATCTAGTTGAATACCAACTGTGTATAAATGTGAACCATCACACCTAAACAATCATCTACACAGGCAAAGGAATTTATGATGTTAGGAAATGATCCAGGAACCATTACGGCACAAACCTGGTTTTTATTGACCTTGATCTAAAAACAAACAAACAAACAAACAAAAAAACACTTTGTTATTCTGAGGCTTTAAAACCAAAAAACACAGAACCACCTGTCAACTATAGCAAAAGTCCTTTTTAATAATAAAAAAGATCTTTTCACCAACTCCACCTCAAATCTTAGCTTACTGGGATCAGTGTTATACAACCAGCAGCCCAGCTTTGTTTTCTCAAAAAACACTGTCTACGATTGCCCCATAAGTCTATTGAATTTATATTTTTGTGAAGCTTTTGATTGACACATAGGAAGATTAAAAAACAGCCAAAGTCCAAAGACAAATCACCTGAAAAAACAAATAAATAAAACTTCATGACCTTCTGAATGTGACAGGTGTGGTCCCTCTGCTTAAAGAGAAGCCAGTTTAGATGAATCGAGCTCCTGGAGAATGCTATTTACATCTGTAGTCCACCTGGATAGAGACTGAATGAGGATTCAGAGGAGAGATTATCTCTCTAAGTTGGGTTGGAAGAAATTGAAGATTCAAATAAATCCTCCTTAAAGTTAAGAATGTACAAACATTAATGTCATAAAAATCTATTTTAGATTTAAAACCATTTATTAATGGTTGATTGATGATTTATTTGTATTTTTTTATTTAGCTGCCTAAACAGTTATTCTAACATAAAAAAAGTACTTGGAGCCAAGAAAATGTTGGCATTTTGGGGTTTCTGTAACTAACAGGTGTATTTGCAGAGTTCCAGCCAAATGTTTGTTGAAATGTTTGCAGTAGTTCTCATTTGAGTCTTCAAATCAGAATTACAAGCCTGTCAGTTTTGCAGCTTTAGTCTCTATAATTACTTTCTAAACATCATGATGTGGACATAGTAGACATTTAAACCTGGTTACACAGAGAAAGTGAGAAGTAAGTCCTGTTCTCCTGTGTCACATTCAGCTTCTCTGCACAAAAGACTCTTGCACTGATTTAGCCTGTGAGCGTAATTGATTTAGCAGTTCTGTTTCTTTTAAAATGACTTGTCTAAAGAAAACAGGTTTTGAATCCCTGATCACTGTTCTGTTCGGCATAAAAGATATAATGATTTGTTCAGCCTCTTCTTTTGACAGATTTTTTAAAAATGTCTTTGATTAATATTTATGTTACTTTTACTAAGACTACTTTTCCCCAAAGTATTTCTAACTGTACTGTTTCTTTATTGAAGGAAAAAAGCTCAGTTTTGTCCTTCTTTATTTTATAGGTGCATTCAGCTAAACTATGATCAATACATATTTTTGAATTTATTAATCTAACCAATATATTATCACAGTGAATATAAGTAAATTATATTTATATAACTTGAAAACAAAAAATAGGAGAGTGCACTGAATAGCATAGAGTGCAGTTTAATTTTATTGCCACAACTCATAAAAAAATGATTTCCGTCTCCTTTGCCAGAAAATGGTTCCAAAACTCATCTCATCACAAAGAATCAAGTTTATTTTTGCAATCATTCAGCTTTAATAAAGTCTCTGGGTATAAATCCAGTCTCCTATAGTTAAATTTCATCATATTTAAATTAACGTTAAAGATATGACTATAGTAAATTATTCATATAAAGCCAGACTCCTAAATGTGATGCATCTAAAGCATCCAAGCAAGTTACAAGGAAATTTCGACCTTCCTGCGGTTCGTTAGTCTGAGCAAGCATGTGGCGACAGTGAAGAGTAATCAGTCTTTTGGAACAGAAAGAATATATCAGCACAGCTTGGCTCAGTATGTTGGATTTTTTTATTCAACCAGTTAGAGTTGCAAGGAGAGACAACTAGGAATAACACAGGGATAAGGTACTTTCTTTGATAAAGAAAAACATTTTTTGTCTTAGAATGTCTCAGTAAATGGCTCCATCCAGGAAATACACACAGAAACACCAGGCCAGGATTACTTTTCAGCACAACTAATAATCACATCATTAGCAAAACTCAGTTGAATTACACTGTATGATGAGGAGGAGATTCAGTCATTTGATTTAAAGGTGTTACAGATCTAAAAGTTACAGAACACTGACTCTAACGGAGAAAATAAAGAGAACAAGGAAACAATGTCACCTGATCTTTGTTAACTTGCTTTGACTAATGCAAAATGCATGATAATTTCGAATCACACAAATGCTGAACATTATATGTTGTTCTGCAACAGTAGCTATACTTTTCCCAACAATCTACTGATTGAAGTGTTGGATAGCCTTTGTAAAAAAATTATTCGTCTAACAACTTGAGAAAGCAGCATAAATTCAGCAAAACATAACTTTATGTGTTTAGAATTTGCCTTAAGAAAAGGTAAATTGATCCTTTAAAAAGAATGAATAGTCAAAACTTGTGAATGTATACTTTAAATAAGTTTAACTGGGAGGAGGCAGGTTAGATTAAACTATCAGTAAGAACATCATTTGAAAAAAGTGGGTGTGGAAAAGCAGCGTTAGAGTGAAAATACAGAGAAAGTGACAACAGGATGGACAGGACCATAAATACAGAAGGTGGAAAGGTTAACGAGGCTCAGGTGAAAACAGTAAGGCAATTAAATGTGAGAAGAGTGGATGAGAGAGTGTAGGCTACTAGACTAAAACAGACGTTATTAAATAAAAAAACAGGTGGGCAAAGGCCCAGGGAACAGAGAAAAGGAAAACAGAGTAAAGTAAGGACAAAGAAATCACACTGGAATCGCTAAGGTTCCCAATTTTACCTATACCCCATACTTAGTTTGTAAGATTGGATCTCAAAGCTGATTTAAAATGTTTTATTTTTGTGTTTAAAGGTATTTTGATTAAATCAGATGTTTATGAGAGATTTTTGGGTAGTAAAGAGTAAAGGAAGGTGTTTATGGTAGAATTATGGAGTTAAACCAACCAAAGGAAGAAATCTGGGAAATTGCATCACAAATGTATGATCACTAATGAGCTGTTAGCTGCTCCTTGTGCAGGTAACTATAAGCCAGGTGGGAAATGTCCTGATGTAAATCTGAATCGTCACTACAGTCTGACCAATCTAATTTAGAGAGGCTGAAAATAATAATTTGGCAGAAAATAAAAAAGATTTTGATGTTGGTGAGTTCAGCTGTCCTAAAGGTTTATCTTAACTTTTTTAAATCTTCCCCTCCTGGTAAATCAACTGAATGCGCCACATCCAGAGTTAACTTGGATTAAAGGCTCTTTCCTCCCAAAGCTTTAATTAATTTAGGTGCAGAGATTTGCCTGAAATGCAGCAGATGTGGTCAGGAGTTTCGTTTATTTAGACTTTTCTCTGCTTGAACTCACCCAATTTGAATGAACAGCACATTAGGAAGCACTAAAAGAAATTAAAGACAAGATAAAGAGATGGATTTTAGCTGCTGCAGTCTGGTTGGTTGAAGAAGAAATGTGTTTAAAAGATGCAGCAAGCTGGAGTCCCAGAAGAGCGGAGGTGTACTATTCCCTTTTCTACTCGGCCTATTCCAGTGCTTTTATGGTGTGAAATCTGTGCATTAACATTCAGGAAAATGCTAAAACCTACTTGAAGCTTGTCTCAGAGGTTTTGGTTTCTCTTCATGATTCATGTTTGCAAAAAACAGGAAACTGAAGTGAAATTATTTTGTTTGTCGGGTTGTGGCAGGAGTTACCAGCGCTTCCTCTTAGCTGCTACTAGCTCAACGATTCACAGTCCTGGTCCTCAGAGCACTATGTCCTTCATGTTTTAGATGTGTTTCTGCTTCCACACAAACTCGTTTAAAGGATTACTGCAAGACAAAAAGTTACTTTTGCATGGATATTGGAGACATTCCTTAAGATGATGCGTGTAGCAGCAGGGGAACATCGAAGACATGCAGGACAGTGGTGCAGGGTTAGGGACAGACAGGCTCCAAGTAAAAAATAAAACAAAAAGGTTGGAGATAATTTAATAATTAAGCTGCAATTGGGGCATATTTTCAACATGGGATCCAGCTGTTTTTAATGGTTTAAAGTCTTGGAAAATTCTTAATCTTAAGTTTAAAATGACTTTCCTTCACAACACATGATTTTAATCATCTATCATATCACAGTCTAAAAAGAAAATGCAGCTCCAAATTAAATGAATTCCTTCAATTCAAAATAATTGAACATAAATTTATATAAGTTTTCTACTTGCAGACTTAATGAATAATTTGGATCAACTTGATTCAGTTACTTGTTATACATTTTGCCAAATGAAGCAATTGGTAAGCAACTAATTTAAGTCTGAGCAGCATTTTTAATCCTTAAAATCCTTTGCTGTGAAAGAAGAATATCATTTTAAACTTAAAGTTAAGAGTTTACTTAAACTTTAAACCATTAAAAAAAGGAAAACCTTTTTTTGACAATATGTCTCGATAGCAGCTTAATCATCATATTTGTGACCACATATAGAAACGACTCCACTTCCTTCAATAATGGCTGTACAATTTTCTATCAGTCTTACATGAGCTCTACAGTGGATCATCACTTATAAAGATTTTACTAGGCTATACAGTTTAAAAAAAAGCTGTCAGGGTTTTTTTTTTTTTTGTGCTGTTTTTTTCCCATTTGATGCAGAGTTTTGTAAGTAAAAAAACATTTATTGTCCTTGCTTCAGAACTTCTCTGTTGAGCATCATTATTAGCTTCATTAAAACTTTTGTAGCCCACATAACAAACGTGTGACACGAATAAGTCAACCAACTCAGTCTTCACAATAAACCTATTTAAGTGACGGAATCTGCTTCTCAGAAACGCGTTAAATTTGTTTTCATTTAATTTGGATGGATGGATTTGTTACAGACTGATTTATTTTCTGTGTAAATTACATTTTTCAACTAATAAAAAAATCAAATATTAAAAGTCTGAGAAATTTTTATCTTGTAGGCACACTTTTTTCTCTTTAGTGCACCTTAGGATTAGAGTGCTGCGCTCTGTGCATCCATTTCCCTAACAGATGAGCCTTTGTAGCTTGCTTTCCTTACATGCCTGTAATCAGTAACTGATCTGATTGCTCAGAATAGAAGTAAATAGAAGATAATTGGAGGTCATTTAACAAGGTGTTGTATTTAGATCAGCCAGAATGCATGTTAATGCCAGACCAAGGCTTCCCCCAGTGGGACATACTACAGGACCATCATGTGGGAGAAGCTTTAGGTTTCTGTTCAAACCAATGTCAGCTCCATATATTTTGGATATTTATTCCACAATCAAACTTTAGAGTTTGATTGTTTGTTTACCATGTCTTTAGTAAACATGGAAGTCAGCAGACCGTTGCTAAATTGTGGTTAAAAGAAGACAAGGGGTTTAGTGTGAAGAAAATTTGCAAGTGTCCCAACTTCATTGCAACCCAAGTCTGGTTCTTTCGACATATATTTCCCTGTTTCTACTCCCTTTAGCCTCTATATTTTTGTGTCTGATCTCTTTTTGCTTCTCTCTCATTGCCATCCACATTTTCTCTCTTTATCCATATCTGTATGATTGCAGCATTTTTGCTTTTATTTTCCCTCAATTCCTTCAGTTAATTGCACTGCTTTAGTTGATGCTTAAAATATTCAGTTTGTTCCCAGTACAAAAGAAACCCCAAGATTTTCTGCAATAGTCTATCAACAATAATTAGAAGCAAAAAAAAGATGAGAGAAACGTAGATTGACCAAATAAACTAAGATGGATTAATTCAGACAGCAAAGCTGAGTAGGATGTTCAGGAGGAAGAAAACAATAAAGAACCACTTCCATGCAGGGTGACGAGTGGGTCAGTGTGGCATTTTAGGTTGCAGAAGTATTGAGAATTACACCTTCCAAACCTCCGCCTGGTATCCGAAGTCATATTCAACCAACCGTGGGTGCCAGAGGAGAAATGGAAATGTCAGAGGCAGCTTGAAGACACTATAGCCTCATTTGACGATTCAAAGTGACAAAGGAGCCGTTGTCCTGCTGCTTTCATGACTCTGGTGTTTATGAGCCCGCAGGCAGGTTGTCAGACGCACAACAGCACCGAGACGTATTGAAATCTGCAGCTTATCTGATAATGAATGTAGAGCCTCGCCTCATAATGAAATACTAGTTTTGGGGATGTCATTGTTACATGATGTTAAAGTGACAAACGCAGGAGAAAAGCAGCTCTGACAGCTTGTTGTGTTGCTGGATAATTGTTTGTTTTGACAAGATGATAAATTAACAGTTTTCTATGAAATGTTTATTTTTGGATGTCAGGAGAAAAGCTTGTTGTGTATAGGTCACGCAGGAACTTTCTTGTGATCACAAGCAAACAAAGTAACAAAGACGGTTGATTTGAGTTTTAAAGGAGCGGAGAGTTTTTCCTTCACAACCTCTGTCCTATTTTTATTTTTAAACATTTTTCACAAGCTTTAAATTTTGGAAAGTCTTTTTTTTGTTTGCTCTTCATGGTTTTGACTGCAGTATAGCATTCTGAATTTTTACTTCACAAATGGAAAATAGTCTGCAAAAGGTAAAAAAAAAAAAAAAAACTGTTAAACCTAAAATTCTTAATGGGGTAAAAGTATAGAGATGGTGCCAAGCCATTTAAAGACATAAAACCATAAGTCAAAAATCCATTAAGGCAGTGAAAATGGAAAAAAAATTAATATTAATAAAAAGAAATTAGAGCTAGAGCTTTGTCACAGCCATAGAATATGTCAGACTCTTAAATTATGTTTTAGTGTTTGAAAAACGTTTCCCATCAACCCCCTGAATAACTCTTATTCAAGACAATATCAGATACTTTGGTATATATATATATATATATGTATATATATACATATATATACATATATATATATGTATTCCATTATAACATTAAAAATTCTACCACCCCCACCCATTATGTCCGCTTCTCTAAAACATTATTTGGTGAATTCCAAATTTTCAATTCATGAATTAATGATTAAAGCCTCTTCATTTGTTTTTTTTTCTGCTGCACCTTTTACTTCTCATATGACCTCAGAAAGACCAGTTAACGAAATCCTAAAGTCCACAAACCGTTCAATGACGGATGCAGTGTTCACATTATTTTACACTCAACACCTTACATTCACAAGCCAGTAAGAAAGAAACCTTTCAGAAAGTTATGGAACAAAAACACTTTGATTTGAACCCTAAATTAATATCTGCTGCTTGAAATACGTGTTTTTTAATTATTTTTTTTAATTTTTTGTGGATGATTAAATGACTTTATAACTCATCAAGAGGGTTGCTAATAAACTCTTTAAAAGTAGTGCAACTAAGAATGTGATTTTGTTTTTTTCATTGAAGATAAATGGGCTCATCAAGTGAAGAAAGCTCTCATTTTTATTTCAAGGTAACTGGACTGTATTTATCTGACTTAGACACTCTCCTCTAATGACTAGTATTTCTTTCTTTTAATTTCCCAAAAGTGGAGAGTGTTAAATAGAACCAGCACGCATGAAATTAAATGTTCAGAATTTCTTCAAGGTTTCTGAGTCTTTGAACGTGGCCTCTAAAACGCGTTGAATTAAAAGATGGCATCTGTGTAAAAACAAAATAAAATGCTATTAAATGTGAACATGGATTTTCAGTAAACAAGCTGGGTTAACAGTTGGTGGCTGCACAAGCAATTACATCTACAGAGATCATCATGTGAATCAGTGGCTCAAAAAGCATTTCATTAAAGGAAAACTACAAGTTAAATAAAGGGCCCAAAAGTGAAGAGAGGTTTTAACTTGTGTCACAATTAAATACCTTTCTAGAGCATAGTAGAACCCTTTTGACTAATTTGTCCAACCAGTTGCGATTTTAGGAGGTTTTTTATTGCTGGAAATTGTGCATCTTGTCTTTCAGTTGATCAGGGATCCCCTGACTTTTGCAGCAATGTGGAGATAATTTTATTTTTTGAGCTGATACTTTCTGGACTAACCGTCAACACAGGAAAAAATGTTCTGTGGTGCAAAATCATAAATATCTTGTTACTTTTTTCCCACTGCAACCACAAAACCTCTGTTTTTGGGGAAGGGCTGCAAGTAAAGTACAGCATAATTCAGAGGAAGAACAAATCTGTTTTTCTTTTTTAAAGAATTAATTTTCCTGAGAGTATAGAATCAATATATACTATATTGTAATAATGGGTAAGCTTTATATCCCTCTGCCAGCTTTGTATATCTGGAGACTTAGCTCTGTTATTTATAAGACAGGAAAAAAGAAAAGGTCATTGAATATTTATACATCTTGCCATTGATCTCATTTAGATTTAGATCTGGACTTTGACTGGGTCATTTTTATGCAAGAATTTGAGGTGAGGTCTAATTAACCAGCTTGAGGGTACAGTAGGTTTATGCCCTGGTCTTGTGTCATTTGCTACCTGTAGTATTGGTTTTCTTCCAGGTCTACCTTATTTATTTTGTTCTATTTGTCCTCCCATCACCTATGATCAGCATGCCTCTACTGAAGACATGTTTGCCCACAGCATATGATGCTGTGGGCAAAGAACCATGTTTTAAACATCTTTACAGCTTCCCCCTAGATATTCTGCTGAGGTCTTCCTAATTCCCTATTTTAAGAGTGTGTAACTGTATTTACTTTACGTCAAAATGTGGTCAATAATCTTACATTTTCCTTGAAACCTCTATTTAAGCTGTTTTTTGGTTCAAAAAGAAAATGTATGAAATGTCAAGGCATAAATTATAGTAGCCTATATGTTCTTTCTTTTGCAGATGCACAAGTCATAAAAACAAAGTTTATGCTCTTTGTGATTTTCCTTAGTGAGAAACATAGTGGAGATTTGCAAATGGATCGTTCTGGAACAAAGATGGTACTTCATTTCCACAAAGGCCTCTGGGAAATGTGGGGAGATATGACGACAGCTAACAGGTCACGCAAAACTCACATTAAACACACTAGATGATGGATACAAATGCAGATTGTATTTATCTTACTGTATGTTCTTTGTTAAGCAACATAATTTCTGTAACCACAAACAGACACAAAATATGCTTTGGGCTGCTTAAACTGCAGTTTTGAGCAGAAAACAGTTTCATGTTGAGCAGATGTTGAGTTTCTGTTGTGGGGCAATGATGAGTGAATTCTTTTTTCTAAGAAAGAACTTGATTATAAAGTGATAGGTTAACTATTTGACCTTATCTGATCCTTGTGATTGTGCCTAGCAACATCTTTTCTTTGTGCCCTGATTAATCCAAGTTTTTGCAAAAGCAGCCAAGGGAAAGAACTGTAAGTGCTTTCTGGGGAGACATTTTTAACTGTTAACATTTGCAATTTGTGGTTGTTTAAAGCATTTTTCTGTATCGGAGAACCGTTGCCAGAAAGAATAACCCACGTTTGGATCCCAGATGTTTTTTTGTGTGATGTGTGTATGGTATCCCTGTGTTTTTGTGTAGGTTTATCAGGTTCTCCAAATTCTGCCCATCATTTAAAATCATAGATGCTGTCTCAATTGGCACCTAAGTTGTCTGTTGTCCTAAGTGTATACATGTATGGTTAATTGGCTTTTTACTCTGTGTTACTTTGTGATGGAGGGGTGAGTTATGCACTGTGTACACGGTCTCTAACGCACTGACTGCTTCAAAGAGACTGAAGGGCTAATTTGATTTAAGAAATGAATTGATGGATAAATGGAATTTCCTTTCATTAATCTACGAATTTTTTCCACCTAAACTTTAAATTGGTTAGCCAAATACAAGCCCAACCAAGTGCAACTCACAAACCATGGTCTGTTTGTCAGGTGGTTATTGATCCAGGTAATTGTTGATGCCTCAGAGTCAGTCTTCTGGAGTTTCTGACAAAGTAACCATGCTGAAATGCGTTAAAAGCACTAGAGTAATCAAAGAATGCAATCTTTACAGTGCTGTCTGCTATGTCTGAGTGACACTGGGCTTGTTGAAGCACACTGTTGGCATCTTCAATTCCAACTCTATGGTGAATAGCAAATTGCAGGAACTCCTAATACTGTAGCTGCTTGCTTTCTTGCTGAGATGGACCAAAAGGAGTCTACCTAATGATTGTCATTGAGGAGTGATGGCTTAATTTTCTCTGGTACTGGAGCCAGGATTTCCACATTACTGAAACCATCCCCCTGTGTCAGGCTAAGGTTGAAATGCTGAAGTTATTGGAAAATGTACTTAATTAGCTTCATCTAGTCTTCCATTTGTCTGATCATCCTTTTGCTTAAAACCTGTGATCTTCATCCCTGACCACACATCTATGATATTGTTAAGCTGGAGGTCGTTCCCCAGCCTCTCCCTATATACATCCTTAATTTGTCTTATCTTGACCTTAAGTTGCTTCTGTATACTTCTTATTAATTCACTGTCTTCCTTCTTAATGGCTTGATTTTTCTTGTTAAGCAGGTCCTTCAGATGGCTAATGATCCAGGTCTTATTACTGGAGAAGCATTTCACTGGTCTGATGAGGATGGTGATATATACAGAAGTTTATACAGTCAACCACACACTCAATCAGTGCATGATTTCCTCCCCATGTGTCTGACACAATGCATTCGTGTGTGAAAAGAAAAACTTTTTTTTCCCAAGAATAGGTCTTCCATCACACATACTCATCATCTTTCCGCTTTATCACATGAACTACAAGCCCACTTCCCTTCATTTTTCCAGCCTTCTTCAAATTTCAGTGTGCTCATATCGTCAGAAAGCCTGACAGAGAAACAATGGAATCTGAGATCACACAGAAGCCATCCTTTAGTAAAACACATAATGCTGCATTCCTGATATTCTGGCTTATTATTCTAATTTTTTTCCTAAAGATCTCAAATTTCCCATAATGACTGGTGGAAGAGAAGGCTTGAATTTCCTCCTTCTCACTCTTCTCCTTATTCCTGCTCTGCATCCTTTGTACCTCTTTCTTAACTCAGCTGGAATTTTAAAAAGTAGTTGAAGTATTATTTTAACTTTTGAGATGTTAATGAGCTACTCCTGGGTGTATGATAACAACCTGTTATGGTTGCCTATACATAACAAATGTCCACAAATAAAAAGACTATGCTAAAATTTTAAATGTTTTCAAACACTATATAAAAATTACATTACTTAGTCATCCATGAAACCACTCTGATGAGGGAGTTAACGACCCCCTGAGCACTAGATCTCTTACCCCCTAGTGACCATCAACACCCCCGAAGTGACCTCTATTAGCCATTATGTTGGAGGGATTACAGCCACCTTTTGTTTCTTTTTTTTCTCCTCACCTAATCATTTGGTCACACCTACAGTATATTTATCTCAATGTTCTCCAACACCAGTTAGAACAGAAGAAGCCTCTTGGATAAGAGGTGAAACATCATCTAGAAAACTTCATGTCCAATTACCTAAACTGAACTTTCCAAGCTTGACAACAAATTAAACCAGTGTCCCCTGGATACCGACATGCCAACTCCAAGTATAATGACCAATACTTCTGTCATCAGCAAATAAACATGTAATTTATAATTCCAGAGTTGCATAATAAGACGCCTAATAAAATGGACAATTGCTTCTAAGTAACAACAAAATTGGTCCTTTAGTGAAAAACTGGGTTTGGATAACAGCTGACTGCACAAGATTCCTACGTCAAGTCTGGAGCACTCATCAAATTTGCTTGTGTCCTTAGATACGATTAGAAATAAGAGGAACTATTGTACTTAACATTTTCTTCTAAATCACTTGTACGACCAATTTAAGAACAAATTTGTTAGTATGAATTCTTCTTGCCCAAGACCCATTGTTTGTAAAGGATGAGACATTACTGGCTCCATCCCAATCTAGAAAATACACAGCGCTCTAAATCTAGGACAATGCAATGCACATTGTTTGTTTATCTGTTTAAGTTCTAAATAATTGTCCCAATAGCAGAGGTACCCTGCAGATTCATCTATTTAACAATGAAAAATGTATTTTTTTTCTCAAGCATCAGCCAGCAAAAAGGTGATTGATCTGCATATTTCTGACTAAAATACTTTAATCTATCAGGTAAACAACCTCCCTCATTCCTGATTGTTATGGTGACTTTCCCATAGTATCTATAATTCTGTATAGCTTTTTAAAAAATATAACAATGACACCTTTGTGAATAGTTTCCAACAAGTAAGTGGATTTTTGTAGATCTACTGTACCTTTCCAAAATCTCAGATTTCTAAATAGTACCAGCCAAAGCATCCACAGTTGCAGTGACATGAAACATGCTTGAGAGAACCTTTAGAAAGCATAATGGAGATGTTGTCAGAAATACTTTATTTCTAATCTAGGTTGCCTTATAATCTGCAATAAAAGAAAATATGGATAGTAAATCAACACATGGTTATTATCTTTATTTCTGTGTTGTTTTTTTTTTGTTTATTTTGTTTTTATTTTACTTTACTTGAACCTAAAGAAGAAAAGGAAAGAATGCGTGGGACAAATTTAGACCTTGAATCAAAAATGATCAACATAATTTGAAAAAATCTAAATGTAGACTGGAGACACTATGGGTGAAACTGTTCGACATAACCTCAGTCGAGCTGAAGCATCCTCTAATTCATCCCCACAAAACGAAAAGCTGTTCACTAATTGGTAAAGAGGTTGAAGTGAAGTCTTTTATACACTGGATCTTCTATCTTTTATATGGGTAATGGATGTATTTAATATTTAGACGCAGTTACTGAATCGCCAAAGAGCTTAGCTGAAGAACTTAGGGTCACAGGTTCAAGTTTCCTTTTAAATTCATCATCTGCGAGTGCATTCTTAAACCAAAAATGTAGAGAAAATATTGAAAAGCTTCAGCAGATGAGTGTCTAGGCTTTGCAGTGAATTATCTCACTGCAGTATACAGCTGCTCTAGGTTTAGTGTGTTTCGATTTGACACACCGCTTTTGCTTTTGACAATCAAGAGGCAGCATCTAAGGGAAAAACTTGAAAAAGCTCTCGCTTATGAAGACTCAATAGCTCAATCAGCAAAGCAGGCAGGTTTAGAGGTGATGAGATCAAGTCACATCTCTGCTTCTAAAAAGCCGTTTGAAAGCTGACAACAGTGTAAAAGACTGAAAGGCTGCCGTTAAAGCAGCTGTGTTAAGGCTCCCACTCAGTCAGCTGTTGGTGTGAAGGTTGTTGGTTTGAGTCCCATTTACAGCCTTAGATGCTCTGTCTAACCATGCAAGAGGTGTATTCTTTTCTGAAGCGCCAAAGAGGTTGTTCAGCTTTCTGTTGGTGACAAAGACCTTCGGTTGGGGAGAATCTGTACAAATTTTAAGGGGTTTCCTAAATTGTGATGCTAATACAATGACCGTATTAAAAACAAAGGAAAAATTAAACAATTTGCTGTAAATTATTTGACTATTTATTTATTTTAACAAGCAGAAAATAAAAAAAACAAAGCCTGATCATTGATTTTTATTTAACAGAGTACATATTCAAAGCTTTGAAAATGCATACAGTATCTTTTTTATTTTTGTTTGTTTCTTCCGCAGAGGAAAGGAAGCTTGTCAGAGTTAATCTTACGAACTACTGTACATGCACGGCATCCTGGGAGAGGCTGCACAAGCACTGAGACTAGCAGGAAAATCTTAAAGATCCATCCAGTGTTACAATAAAATGATTTCGATCTGGTTCAGACAGAATTCAGATGTGCAGGCGTAATCACAGAGAAAGGTGGTCCTGCAAAATATTGTGCAACCAAAACCTTTTTTTGGCACGGTTTAATACTGTTGCAGGAAATGGGATTTACAGAGATGGGAAGGACGTTCAGTAAAAGTCCAAGGGCCAGGACTCCAACCGGGACGGCCTTGTTAAGGACAAAGGCCTCCGAATATTGTCTGCATGCTCTACCTCAGTGCCATGTTCTATTTTCCATCTTCACCATAATGCTCAACTTTGTCTTTTTCTGTCCGATTATCCCAAGCAGTGAAGTTTGTGGTTATAATGTGACAGAATGATAGAGAGCTATAAAGGGTTTTTTTTTCAAAAAATAGTGCAAATTACCAAATCAATTGAGGGTTTCAGTAAAAACCTGGAAAGTCCTGCTGGCTCATAATCTAAAGATGCAATTTTCATGTCATTGTACATTTTACAACAATAGTTCAACATGGATAGACTCACTGAGAAAGATCGGCAATTAGAAAGTTTTATTTACATATGGAAATTAATAATTCTTTGGTGCTCTTTTATTTTTGGTGATTGGTGGCAGGTAAGAGCCTTCCCATTTGAATTCACACTTTGGCTTTATTACCATCTGCAGCTGAAGAACAACACATTTTCGCTTCACAATCTTGTAAACTAAAACAAAAAGTAAATAAAACATATTTTCTCTGACATTTTATATATTTGTAATAAGATAAAACTAACCTGAGTTACATAAAACAACCTGAAGAAATCACAGTTGTATTAATAATACCGACTCCAAACACACTTTGGCTTCTTTATAAATTTGCTGTGTTTTCAGTCAGGCATGTTTCTGACTCATTGTTTTTTTTCTGATCAACTTTATTATAGTTTAGACCTAAAATCTGAACATTATTCACATCCAAAAGCTTGATTTTCTAAAACAAGCAAACTCCTCTTTAAGGCAGCTTATATTGCTTATATATTGCATTTTCGTTGCAGTTTAATGGAGCTAACAGTAGTGATGTTCTGATTTTAAAGACTTTAATTTTTGATTTGCTACGATTAATAGTAATTTCCATAGTTTACCCATTTATATGCTCTTTTACTTCTTTCACTCATGTAACTTGACTGTGGCATCGTTCCATCTACACAAAGACTGGACCCACATCGATTTGCAACCAGAAGACCAGTCATGGAAGAAAAAACAAATTTATGGATCTGTTGGGGTATCTGGTGGCTATTTTTAAACTAATAATTCAGCATACTCGCATTGTTTTCCTTTTACACGCTCTTCACGTACTTATTTTACTCCACCCCAGGCCCACCTAATTTATTTCTTTTAAATTATCAATTAAGTGTTGGTATATGCCAACACCAATCTGCACTCCAATGAAGGCTCTCTACTGCGTATCGATCACAGAACCTGTTAATGAAGATGTTTCTGAGATTGATCACTAGGAGCTGCTTTCAGTTTGAATCTTTCAGTGCCTATTAAAGATGGTATGAGTCTTATTACTTTCATCAGCTGTCAGCCTCAGTTAAAGAAAAGGAGTGAAGTGGGCATGAATATTTTTCTTTGAAATCAAAGTCAGTTACTTATAAAGACTAAACTTGTTTTAAACTGTAGAAACATGTCAGTTTGACTCTTAAATCAACGCCTTTAATATTATGGCTGTGTAAGAAGATTTTCTCTGTAAAACTAATAGAAAAAACATGATAATCATGAACTGAAATGTGGAGTAGCTAATCATTAGTGCTGAAACCTTTTCCAAATGTCTTCATGCTCAATTTGAGCTAGCGCCATGTTTTATATAAATGTTTAAATTATAGTTTTATATTCGGATTCTTGGTGTGTTCTGTCAAGCTTTTTTTTCTGTATCTATTACATTATTCTACAAAGCAGATGCACTGAGAGATCACTGAAAGAGCCCACATCTGGCGGTGGAAACAATTATCTAAATTTGCTTCAAAATTTGCATAATTTCCAGATCTTGCTCTGATTTTTTTCCTTCTTTGTTTACTTTTAGAAAGTCTCGTCAATCACATAAGGAAACAAGGATTTGAATTTCCAACAATTTTCACATTTAAAAATCCATACATTAATTGTGTCAGACTCTCCACACTTAGAATAATAATGTTCCATGAAGTATGTACAGAAAATATATAAAATATGTTCATACTAACATTTTTGAGATTTTATTTTGTTATGTGAAAAAACAAAAGGATAACTTGGATCCCAGATATCCTTTGAGTCATCCGTGAACATAGAAAAGAGTCCCAGTTCGAAACCTCTTAATGGGATTTATTGACCGAGAAATTGAAAGTCTTGGCTTACCCTAGATTTACCATGTCACTGCTGCATTGTTTCCTGACCACTAAGAAGCTGTCAGGTCATCAGCGCTGATTGCAAAAGCTCAAAATATTAACTTTGATCCTACCAGACAGATCAAAGACAAAGAAAAAACATGAAGAAACCAGATGATTTTTTAGCATGTAACATCCTCATGCAAATCTAAAGGAAAAGGATGGTAAGATATGTTTCCATCAACCTGTGCATTTTAAAGTATTGCATTAGAAGAGCTTGTTTGGAAATCTCAAAATTCGAGTTAACTGAATACATTTTTGCAAAAGCACTTACTTGAGGTGGCTTTGGACTTTTTTACAAAAGAGTCAGTGTGCTAAAGAGCATAGTGAAACACACATTGGTCAAATAATTTCTGACATCTAATATGATTGATCAGCTATTCCTGATGCATTCCAATAAAAACATTAGAATCACATTTGTCTTTCCACATCCCCGGATGGCACGTAACAAAGCTACAGTTGTAAGTGCAGCAAGCTCTTACTAGTCTAGCCCGTTGAAGCTCTTTCATAAACGACATATTTCATCAAAAAAAAAAAAGAGGCCTTGAATCCAATAGTCATCTTTAAGTTTTTTCTGACCTTAAAAGAAAATAAAAAAAAAACAAACGGATTCAGAGAGTGACGGTCAAAAGACTGTGTTACTTTTACAATAAGCAAGTACTTTCATCCTTCATAAACTAATTAGTCAATAACTAAACAAAACGCACCAT
>JAUZNJ010123621.1:0-18867 GCA_034780135.1 Jordanella pulchra
ATTATGAGAGAGAGAGATGCAGAGAGAGATGTATTCTAAATCAAAATGATTTTTTCAATATTCTGAATTGTTTTAAATGAAAGAGGTTGCAAAGGGACTAATATGAATTATTCAACTAAAGTGGTTTTCTTTGTGTTTCAGTAAAGCCACATCTAACATGTAGCTCAAGAATATCCAACCAACTCATCTTCATATCCTAAAAATACTTCTTTGCAGATCATCTCTTCTTAGCTGTTTAAAAGCTCAGATAAGTTTAAAAAGCTAACAATGCTCCATCAATATATCATGTAATCCTTTAGAACTCAAGTGTTCACTCTGAGAACCTTTAATTTTGTATATATGTTCGAAGTTCCCTTTGGATTTGAAAGTTCCAGTGTGTAATAATTCAGGGATTTACTTATGCAAATGTCATATATTTTACATAGGTTTGTTGTTTACGTTAATAAATACAATAGAATACAATACAATAAATTACAATACAATACAGTGCAATATAAAAAGGTCTCAATCTTTAGTGAGCTTGAGTTTCTTAAACTGCACAAGTTAAAGGCATGAAGCATGGTGCTCTTGGTCTGAAAGGTAAAAGGACAGAGAATGCATCCAGTTTGAACAAATAAACGCTTCCCTCAAGCTGACTCCTGTTAAAGACAAAGCATCGAGAAAATCAAATTGTTTTAAAAGCCTCTTTTCTAATCAAATTGCTGTGGGTTTACATTGGAAGGCTTAATAGAAAATACCCACAGGAACTGTTTTCACAACAAATAATGACTCTAGGTTTTTTACATACAATTATATCCTTCCCATAAAGACAGAAGTTTAATACATGCAAATTCAGCCATGATTATCCACACACAGAGGGGCTTAGTGTCATCTCACTTCACCTTGACACTCGACTTCACAAACTAGGGAGCAAGCAATTATTCACTGCATGCTGGATCCTTCAATTTTCCACTGCATAGGCAGAGAGCCATTTAGAGCAGGAGATGACTACATCCTCCCTGCTGTGACTTGTATGTGAAGTGAGGTCAGGTGGCAAAAGGTCGAGCTGTGCTGATGTGAAGGAGGAGACACTCACACAGCAGTAGGGTAATGGTCGTCATCTCATCCTTATTTACACCCAGAATGTTCTATAGCTCACTCGCCACCTGGGCTGTCCTTGCCTCATCCACTTCTACCCTGTATCGTTCTTACAAGCACCTAAGTGCGCACACACAGAATTACACATATACACAAAGCCCATTACATTCTGATGCAGATGGTTAATGCAGAATTTGAAATGGATTGCTTTTTCCCACATGGTTCACCAAAATGCATTTTCTGTTACTCCCCTGTTGAGTTGACACAGCCACCTTCCTGACAACTCACTATAGATACAGATCACAGCAATCTAAGCTTTGGTGAAGCAAGTTAGGCAAGAAAATGCTTTAAAATCTTTGCCTTAACATCTCTTGCTGTCATTTACTTATTCTTGTCTGTCTTTTAGGTGATTGTTTTCTTCATTCAATATCTCTCTAGAACAGCAAATTGAAGACAGTAATAGTGGTCTAATAGTCTTGGGTATTTTGGTACCTTAACTTGCATTGCATCAGTTTTAGTCTCTATAGAGCATATATACTTAAAGGTCTTTTTGGCAAAAAAATCTGCACTGAATATTTTTTTAATGTCTTTCAATTTCTATGAGGTTGTTCTAACTCATTACCTTCAGGGTCATCTTGGCGAGTAGCTCCTGAAGGTCCATAATGCCTTGCACTAGGCTCAGGAAATCGCTGCAGGTGGGACAGGCTCAATAGAGAAACAGGACGTATCAAAAGAAACAAAAGAAGAAAAGGAAGAGCAAAAAAAAAAAACACATTCAGACAGGACTTTCCCAATTCTAAAAAAGACTTTATTGTTTGACTGCTTCTATTTGATAATCTTCACAGTAGCCACAGTGAAAAGTAAAGCTTGAAATATTTGATGAAATTTGTTTTATGCTTGTGGTAGGTGTTTTTATCAATAGTAAAGAAGCAGGGTCTGATTGCCTTATTGATCAAAGACAGAAAGAATAACAAAGCAGTGACCCTGAATCGTAATCTGTTTGGCAGAAGACAAATCAAGAAAAAAGCAGAAAAAAGATCTAGGCTTCACCGTACAACCAAAATAAAGACCAGACTCTGCCAGAGAAGTAAAAACATATCATTCCTGTCAATTGTATTGTCTATTACAGACCAGTCTTGCAGAGGCACACACAAAGGATCGTTTTTTCATTTGCTTCTATTCTGTTGACAATGCATTTAAGATACTTACTGCGATTAAGATTAGGACACTGTGTGATGTAGCCATTTGGAGCAAAGATCAGTTTCACATCCTGGATAATGCCCTGAAAATCGACAAAGACAAAGATAGATTATAAATTCTGTCATTCCTGAAATTCTGCAGAGCACTGAATTATTTAAGATAAGGAATAAACAGCTATGAAAGATTATAATATATATGGGCTTTTTAAAAATATCATTATTAGTATGCATTCTAACGTGCTTACAAAGACAAAAAACTGAATATTTTACACAGCTTTAAGGATTCGGTCTAATTCACTGAGTCAGTCCACTAAATTGTTATTAAAAGGTTTTTAGCATAAAGAGGTATATCCAACTTTTCTCATGAAAAGAGAATAAAACTCCACAGTTTTCCAATTGTCTCACCATTGTGAAACACATTGTGTTACTTTTTTCAAAATGTTTATAACATGCTTTCTCAGTAAAGGGATGGTAATACCGCTGTCATTGCTGATCTTAAATAAGTTGTATTTTTATTTAAATCTGCCCACATGTGAACAGAGAAAAAAAAACACCAATTCGAAAAACAAAACATTCACTATATTACTATTTGGAAAGAAAGTAGAGTAAAATGAATGTGTTCTTAAAAAAGACAAACAACCCAAAAAACAGACAGTATCCAAAATGCAGTACCATACAACTTGGGGGGAAGAGGTGACTTTTTCCACAAAAACATTATATACTATCTTAGAACTCATTTCTATGTCTCACCACTAGAGAATAAAAAATGAAATGACTTGATATTGAGCCAGAAAATACTGTCTCATAAAAACTAACATCCTTTAACAGACTTCCAATTATTTTGAGGGACAAGTCATTTCCAGAGGCACATGGCAAGTAGATGGAAGTTTCATGATGACCACAAATAAGAGCTTCAGAAAACAACACTTTTTCTTGTGGTGAACAAAGGTAATGAAACACCAGGGTGTCCAGAAACCTCGGAATCCAATATCGTTTCACTTCTCCTTCAAAGTAGCAACAGATAAGACACTGGAGAGACATTAGAATTCAGCACCTAAAGCACAATCTGCATCATCAGGTCTGCTTTACGCGTGTGTCAAATCCTATTTGCGGTAGAGTTTGCTGTCCTGGATGTCTTTTTTTTCACAGATTCACAGAAAGACAGACAGCTTAAAGGTGGAACAGATTTGCATCACAGACTAACATGAAACACAGCAATACTGCATCACATACACAGGCGATGGGAGCAGCAGATGGTGAGGAAGAGATTGTCAGCGTTGATGAGAATGGAAACGAAGCTATACATCGCAAAAATCTGTTCCGCAAATGTAATATTGAAGCCTTGACTATACATGACTGTTATTGATCAGAAGGGTATTTAAACTGAATATTAAATGTGTCTATCCCTCTCACTAGTTCATATCTCACTGTCAGTGTCTAAATCTGAATGGCAAATTTAGCAAATATGGATGTTCCAACGAATTGCACAGCTTTTCATTATACGAGTGAAGAAAACCAAGAGTAAGTTTAAAAAAACGATTGATTTCAGCTGATTCATGTCATGGCCTCTCAGTCTAAAGATAACACCTTAAAGAGGAGAGATGGTGGAAGTATTCAATGAGTTGTTCATGTCACAGAACAAAAAGGAAAGTGTTGAAATTTCCCCCTAACACTTTCTTGAACTAAACTGAACTGAAATAACAAGCACATAATCTACTGTCTGCCTAAATGAACTACAACTTTTACAGAAGTCTTTGATGTTATTGGTTGACCCTAAATAGAATAAGATTTAGTTAACATGAAAAATGTGATTTATGTTGTTGCTTGCAATATATAGTCTAGAGTGGCATAGCTATAAAAAATATACAGTGAGATTCAACAAACAACAAAATCTACAACATCTTTTAAAAGTACGTTCAACTAATGTGATCAACTTTTATCTGTAAGATTTTGATTATTTTAACATCCATCCTTATCCCATGTACAACCTACATAACATATAAAATCAGAAAATATAATTGAAAATATAAATATTACCTTTGCATACAGACATTGTATGATAAAATGTTAACAAAGAGAAACAATTAAACAGGTAGAAAATTTTTTCTCTTTAATATATAAGACATCACAAGGTGGCCCCCATCCTAGGGAAGTATCTGACTGAGAACATATAGTGTTACTGTCTTCATTCCTTCAAATAAAAAAACCTTGCCCTTCAGACACTTGATTCTGCCCATGTCAAAAAGATCGACATAACACAGTCATTGATAGAGTTGTGCTGCATAAGATGACGGCATTGTTTTGGTGATAGTGCGCACATATAAGTTTTGCACTTTTTGACCGCTTTGCAAATACCTCCTAAGAGCTCTGCTAGCTTATTCCCAGTTACTGTAGGTCTTGGTAGAATGCAGAAAGAAAAATAAAAGCACAACATAAAAAACACAACACCATCTGGTCACAGCCACACCTGGACCCGGCTCTAGCAAAATGAAAGCCAGGTTATGCACTGGGCTGGCTTGGATGCCAGCCAGGACTACACTACACACTCGTTTGCAATGGATCAGTTTTGTTTGGGCCAATTATCTCATTTTAGTAGTTTAAAGAATTGTATTTAAATATTTTCATATTTAGATGAATTTAGGAAATGTGATTCATGAAGAATTTGGAGGTATGTTAAGGTTTGCTGTGAGATTTAGTTAAACATTTGCATCCCATCATGCTCCATTTATCTGGGAAGCTTAGCGCCTTTAAAGTTGAGAAAAAAAAAGTAGATAAGTTATTATCACATTCTGATTTAAAATCCAAAGTGCTGAATCCAGCAGTCACAGCAATTTAAAAGTGTCACTTTCTACTTAACTGTATATAAAATGTAACAAGACAGAAAAAAAAAATATTTAAAGCATTAAAAAATAATAGCTTATCAAACTGATTTAACAATCACTCTGATGCCAAGTTTCTGGTAAAAGTTATGTTAAGAAAAAAAATTGAGTGTTCAATATTTTTCGTTGCAAATCTCAAAAATATAATTAGATTCTATATAGATTCATGACAAGGAGTAAAATATTTCAAGCTTTTATTTGTTGTCGATTTAATGAGTATTGCTTCTTTAAGAGGCTCTATGGTAATGTCTTCAATTGACTGCTGAAATACGGGAGATGCACAAAAAATTTGAGACTTGTTCCTTACTGAGAACAAATCTCTGTCTTGCAGCTGCAATCATGCAAGACAAAGTACTTTTAATCAAACCTATCCACATCCTTACTATAATCTCCTACTGAGAAGGATTTCTGATGAAATTTGTGCAATTAGAAACCAAATCTTTGGGGACCTGTATTACACTTTAAAGAGGTGAGGACTGCTGTACAAGAGTAAAATTTATAAAACCCTGAAGATGTTGCTTTCTCTTAATTCACTTTAACTCTAAAAGTATAGCAACAATAACATAAAGTTTTAATTTGGCAAACTTGGAGGTGTACTTTTCATTACCTGGACAGGTTAAAAAATAATGAATACTAGTTCTAAAAGCTATTGTTTGTCAGTTTAACCCTACAAATCAGTGTTTGTTTCATCCATGGAAACTTTGAAGGAGTTAGAGAGAGATTACTGTAATGCTTCCTGGTAGTTATGGAAAAGGGACAAAAGAGTCATTTTTGAAAAAAAAGCAGTAAAAAGAATTTTTTGATGCTTGCAAAATACCACAGCCATGTTTACGCAGACATAAGTATTCAGAATAAAGGACGGATCTGAATAAAACTATGTCAAGTAGGCATTCCAATCCGTGAACCAATACCTTGAATCACACCAGAAAAAAGATGCTTTCTGAGTGAGAGGTGAGCTTTAAGATGAGGTTATGTTTTTAGTCAAGTTGGTGTGTGTGTGTGTGTGTGTGTGGGTGTGTGTGTGTGTGTGTGTGTGTGGGAGGGGGGGACTGGGACACTTGGTGGGGGATGCACTTTTCCCGTTTAATTAAAATCAAGGTTGAGTCACAATAAATTAAAAATGTTGCTGTTATGCTGATTTGCCCGCAGGTTTTTAGCCAGGATAGAAATGTCCCTGTTAGTTCATAAGGGAGAGCACCACCTCAACCCCCCCCCCTTTAGAGACCTATACAGATACTGGATCACATACCACAGGATGGGGAGAAGCCAATTTTGGACAGCAATGGCCCATTTAAAATCACAAACAGGAAGGAGAGCAACCCTTTCTTTTGCATTCGAAGTGCAGTACAGTGCATTGAAAGGTATCTCTCCAAGTTGTTGATAGACTAGCAAATTCAAACTGAAGCAGCGTTTTCATTTTCACCACAGCGGTGCATGCTTCACCGCCAGGAGGGAGAAATTACTTCACCTCAGTGTGTGATTCATATGTAGGAGTCCAAGAATGATCCGATCAGCCTCGCAGCCAGAGTGATAAAAAATACCCAACCCTGCAAGCTGAAGAAACATGGAGGCTAAACTGATAACTGAACGTGCTTTCAATTCTATGCTATCTATTTGGCTTCATTGTTACCAGCCTCCGTTTGACTAAAATAGGTTTTGTGTCAGCAAATGTTCAAGTAGTCCGTAAAGTTTTCCCATGTAGCGCACTTATGTGCCTTCAAGGAAAGATCCTCTGAAACCAAAAGAGGAAGTTAATTTATGATGTTTGCATCATCAGAAGTAACAGTGGAATTAAAGAAAAAGGGATTTATCCTTTACAGATTTTTTATTTTTTTTAAAGGCTGGAATGTTTCAGATCTTCAAACAAGTGTTAAAATTAAAGTGAATCTGCATAAATAAAACAACCTCTTCAGTATCCTCAAGAGGATTTGATTTGTTTAGGGAATAAGAACAATCATAGATAACTTAGACTTGTGAAAAACGAATTGCTACTTCAATATAATAAGTAGTTGTGCTACCAAGTGAAAATATTGTTTAAAAAAGCCCTTGAATAGTGGATTAAATACTTTTATACATTTAATGTACATAATTCATTCCCATGTGTTTATTGTATTTATTTCATGTACAACACTTTGTGACCTTTATCCGTAAAAAATGCTTTATAAATAAATATTACTTCCTTACTACCCCTTAGTTTGTTACCACATCACTGTTTCTCTTTGCTGAATCGGTTTGTTTACCAATATCTCAAGTATATCAGTAGGACCAAAGTCAAGACTTTAACAAGGCTACCCCTAAACCTTTAAAGCCATACAGATGTGTGCTGGTGTGCTTTTGGTCACTCTCTTGGACCTCAGTGCACAGTGCACTTAAAGCATTAACTAATTTTCAGACATTCTTTGGGATTTAGTGGTTAAAAAAAGAAAAATAATATCTCTTAGGCAACATGTTGCAGGTATTTCTAACTATGTTTCTCTTATTTTAAGTATTCTGTACATTATAAATGTATCTGAGGACAAGGAGGAAGACAGGACTGCAGTCTGTAGGGTGGCGGTGAGTCAGGAGCATTAATGAGGATAGAAAATTTGTCTCAAAAGCAAAGTTTTTTTCATCTATTTATTTTCACATGAACAGCATGATGACGATAAACATTTTTAAGTCATTTTTATTCCCTTGCACTGAATTCTCAGCGGCTTTACAGCCCCCTACTGGCAACTTCCAACAGGCTGAGAGACCTGTGGACTGGAGAGGTCTTAAATTATGCAGGTGACTTTTTCCTTCATTCTCTGGGTCTGAGATTGGTCAGTTAACTCGAACCAAAAGCTGTCATTGATAATTGTTAAATCATGATTAACAGAGGACTGTCATGTTGGTGGTTATGGCTTTTTTTTACTCATCTTATCTTTGTCCGACATTGAAAGTTAAAGACTTTGATGATCTGGGAATCTAAGTGTAACGAGGAGGCAAAAACAGAATAAAATGTGTGATCTTTGTTTTTTTTTTTTTTTTTTAATACATCCTTGCTGTCAGACATCAAACAGATGGCCAACATTTTAAAGAAATAAATCATCATCTGACCATAATTCTATTCTTGTGTTTTTCTGCAACAGTCTTATGATTAGTAACTGCAATTTTTTCCATAAAGGAAAAGTTAAGTTTCTTTTCTTGATCACTCACAGCTGAAGCATTTTTCATAGAAAGTTTTTTTTATATAAATCCACTTAGGCTGTGACCAGCTGCCCAAATGAAGTCAAAAGACATCTCTTCTATATGAAAGGCTTTTGTCAGTGTATCAATGAATAAGTAGGGATAAAATGCACCAGGAAGGTATAACATTATAGCCAGAATAAGTACCAAGCCCTTTACTCTGCTGTTCCTTCATTTAAGCACTGGTGGGACATACTGACCACTGCAGACTGGGAAGACCCCAACATCCTCACACCCAGTAGTCTAACCATCATAGTTAGTCTCTGAAATAAATTGTTTTAAATCCTTACACTTGGTTCTGTCTATTTGTAGCTTTTAATACAAATTTTAAAGGTGATATCCTAATATTTTGACTTCATGTTTACACATAAAGGTATTTCCTTAAGATGTAAAATATTTTGTCCTCAAAATCTACAACATTTCAGTTTTAGTTTCAAACCACAGAACATGTCTCATGTTGCATTTGGATTAAATTTTTTCCTACCAAAACTAAAACTAACTAAATGAAGAGTTTTTAACATGTGGGATGAATATGCCAAGACTAGGCATACTCCTTTCACCAACATTATCATATTGGTTAAACAGTCCAGATGTGACCTGAGATGGTTCCCCTATGAAAACAAGTAGGTCTCAACCAAACTTCACCTGAGGTATTTAAATCAGCTTTAATCAATATAATGAAGAGTGGGTCTTAAAAAGCATCAATGATGCAGCTCTTAAAGCAGAACTGTTTCCGTCTCCTTTCAGCTCTCATGGCAGCAGCAGCGGGAGCAGCCAGGGATTATTAGGATGTTGCATCAGACCCACTCAGTCACTTGTAACTCATTTATTTCACCATATATTTTCATAATAACTTCACTTACTGGGTACAGCTATAAGTTGCAAAGAAGTGTCAACTATTTTATTCATTTATTTTTTACCACTCTTTTACTAGTTGTGTTTCCTTGTGCAAAGCAGAGCCGACGTAATTATCCTACCACGCTGATGACTCTTCAGGTGATTGCAAAGTCATTAGGATGATCCTTTGGCAGATGGTTCCCTCAAATAGTCTTATTAGCAAGAGGATAGACAGGAACTTTGCTTTAATGCTAAGCTAGCTAAGATTACAACATTCAGATTCAATTGTCATAGTTGATATATATATATATATATATATATATAGTTGTGTGTTTAGTTGTGTGATTGGGGGTTGTGAAAGTGTGGGAAGTCGATATTTTTGAGGTCCATTGACAGAAGCAGAATTCATTCTGACACGCTGGTGGGCATTCGTGTAGGTGGCAAACGGGAGGTTTGAGTCTCTGAACTATTTGTAAGCAGATGAAACGTTTATGACATCAGAGAAACCAAAACAAATTTTTTTTCAACATTAAGGGAATTGGTTCAGCCTGAAACAGAGATCAGGCTGGTTTCTGTTATTTCTCCATAGCCAAAATGTGCAAATAAAAAAACTGTAGCCGACAAAAAAAACAACAACATAAAAAAAGAAATTCACACAAAATAGTAGCTTTCAGGAGATTAATTGGAGCAGTTGTGGACATAAAATATTATTATTATGCTTGTTGATGCAAGGCACCTGGATTAAAGATATTATCTTACAGAGAAGAAAGTCTAACACCTTCTTATATCAGCTACAGGACCCATCACACTTCTACGTGCCCCTGATAAAAATGTGTCAAAAGAAATAAATTCATCTTTCTCTGCTGTGGCACATTCTCACACTGACAACCTTAGAAAGATCTAGCCTTTAAAAGAATCACAGCCATTCTGTGAGGAAGAAAATCCAATATTCAGAAAAAAATATTCATTCACAAAATAAAAGGTGTGAAAATTAATTTCCATAAAATTAGCATAACTAATACATTTGTTATATATACCTAGCCTTTATGTGGGATCTTTTGATTATTATTTCATTTATTTCATAACGTTTTGATCCATGTTGAACAAGTTGATGTGGTAAAATGGCATATTTCTGCTGGACATTCTTCAAAATAGGAAAGACATTAACATGCTATGCGGATGAGGCAGAAGAAGGCCCAGTTGTGTCAATTTCTTTACCACCGAACCTTCTAAAAAGAAAAAAAAAGGAAACATTTTTGATTGATCTTCTATGAGGTAGTTTTCTGTCATATTGGAATTGTTATATTTTGGAAAATAACACTTTTTCCACATCACATGGGTCATATGATCTCTAGCTGTACCTTTACCTTGTAAGCAAAATGAACTGACACAAGATTTATGACTTCCAAAACTCCCCAAAACACATCTTGCCAGGAGTGAGCAGATACATACAGCCTTAATGCAGAAATGTTTTGGACCAATGAAATGCTGTGACGTGTATGATGTTAACCAGAGGCGGAAGGCTGACGCGAAACAAACATGACAGTGCCGGTTTTAGCTGGAATACCCTTCATTTCTTTTGGAAAAACAAGCAAAATGGAAAGATGTTTGCATTTTTTCCCCACCTGGATTTGGTAAGAGTTTCATTTATCATTTAACTCTGCCACTTTGGGTACCTGGCTCCCATGTTTAGTTTTTAGCTAATCAATCAGCATGAAGAATGGTACTGAATGTCCCTTCCTTTTGCAAACACCTTCTACATGAGACTTTACAGATCGATCTCTTCAGTTCCATTTAAATTCTACATGGTACCTATCTCACTTATGCCTGGTTAGCTGAACCCTACTGCCTTGTAAGAGTCGAAGTAGAAGACCGGAAGTAGTCGGGGGATTATGGCAACTATCAGAGCCGTGTCTGAAATATGGACATATCTCATGTATTTACATCTGCCACTGACAATTTGTTTTCAGTGTTATCCCTTAAACAAACACATTCATGTGCAATTTTAATTGTATTTGTTATTAAATGGTAATACCACAATTAAGAAACTTTGAGTTCTTGAAATTAGCCGAATATTGACAGTTTTGGATCTACTGACACTATAAATATTAGTAGAGGAGTTCACATATAGAACTGTCAGGATACATTTTAATGAATGATAAATTATCTAAGAAATGATTGCATTACAATATAGTAATTTAGTTTGGATTTAAAATCCAGCTGAGGCTGTCGACTTTAAACCAATTCCGTCACTTTTTCCAAATCCTAAACTAGCAATGCTATGGGGAGAGTGAGTGGAGGTCGATGCACCATCCAGACTCTTTAGTAGAAAGAAAAGGAGACACAAGGAAAACGAGCAAGCATTAAAAAAACATGAATCAATAAGCTTGTTTAAATTTATCATGCAATTCATTTATGACACTGGAATAATTGATTTAATGTTTATTATTAAAGGCTTATCAACGTCTTGTGTGAAAAGTTAAAGGATTTTAAAAAAAGAAAAAAGAAAGAACAACAGAAAAAGCACAGCAACAACTTTTAAAACAACACTAAGGAACTTTCAGCTTGGGTTGATTTTGGCTCTCTAAAGGGAGACTGCATTTCCCATAAGAACCACCATGGATAAAGACCACAGTGTGGCAAAATCCTGATCTCCCACTCAGACCTAAAATCATAATTGGATCTTTAAGCAGGGTCATAATCCATAATGTGTTACCAAATCAACATAAAAATGACATTTGAGGTTGCTATGGTTTTAAATCATTTGTGATCTTAAAGGTCCTATATCATGTTTTTTTAAAAACCTTTAAAAGGTAACCTACAGGTAAATATATAATGAAATAATGCCTGCAGAACTTAGTTGAAATATAGTCATTTTCTTCCCACCCTGACCAAAAATACTTGCCTTTAAAGCAAAGCCACCTTTCCCCATCTGGATGCTGCCCATTTCATGTATGGCAGTCAATGTATCACACCACATTTTGACCATTTATTCATCAAGTAATAAAGAGAGGTTGCTACAACCCCAAAAATCTGATACTTAAGACCTCCTGTCTTGTTCCAGTACCAAGAGAAGATCCTGCCAACAGTCCTTAGTGAATATAGACCTGTTTTGTACATCATAAAGACCATAGAGAGACTTCTGTTCACCTCGGCAAACAATTTAGCAACTATCAGGACCCCTGCAGTTTGCTTAGCGCCATGGAGTTTGAGTTGAAGTTACCATCATTCACCTGCTTCAGCAAATCCACTGCCATTTAGAGAAGGCAGATAGCACTGTGAGGATCATTTTATTTCTCCAGTACATTTAACACAATTAAGGCTGACTTACTTTGTCAGAAACGGAAGACTCAGGTGGATGAATCAACCATTGGCTGGATAAAAGACTACCTGATAAACAGACCACAGTTTATTAGACTGAAGGGTCATTGGTCTAATCAAGTAGTCAACAGCACAGCAGGCACCACAGGGGATGGTACTCTTACCATTCCTTTATACTCTGTACACCTCTGACTTCCGGTACCAGAAGTCCTGTTACCTGCAGAAAAACTTGGATGACTCTGTAGTCATTGTGTCCATCAAAGACGGACAAGAAGCTGAGTACTGAGAGCTGCTGAACAGCTGTGTGGCAGAAGACATGGAGGTGGTGGAGGAGTATAAACACCATGGTGTTCACCTGGACAACAAACTAGACTGTAGCTGCAACTGCAACTGGGAAGCCGTCTACAAGAAGGGACAGAGCAGACTGATCCTTTGGTGTTTGAAGCAAGATGCTATTTATCTTCTATAACTCTTTTGTGAAGAGTGTGATCTCTTCCTCCATCATCTGCTGGGGTAACAACATCAGAGAAAATGACTTGCCAAAGCTCAACAAGCTAATATTCCAGAAACTAGGAACTGGGAAAAAGAAGAATTCTTCATAAAGTGAAGAACATTATCGAAAACAATAAGCATCCTCTTCAAAAGATTTTTTAAACAGCAACAGTGTCATCAGTAAGAGGCTTCTACAGATCCAGTCCAAGACAGAACTATACAAAACATCCTTCCTGCAGCTATCAACACCTCCAACAGCTGGTTAAAAAATGAGTTACCGCAACATTTAATTTCCCTTCGGGATTAATAAAGTATTTTTGAAATTAGAATTGAATATGAATACATCATTAAGTTATGTCACTACCATTTTAGAGTACATTTTTGAATCTTGAGATTTTCTTACCAAAATATGAAGCACAAGATTTACTGAGCAAATTGGGGGTTTTACAAAACTATTTAAACTCAAGCCCTGGATTCATTAAATGAGCTGAAGCACTTGATAAGTTTAGCCTGCGTTGCCATGGTGATAATGCTAGGTTAAAATGGATAATAATTTTTTGACACAAAAGGCAGCAACTATCAACTTCATCTAAATGGCTAAATCAATAATCTTAATAAGAGGAACAGCATTAAGGTGAACATTTCATCAGTTTTTTTAGCCGTCACGTAAATAGAAACAGACATATTTCTCCAATAGACCAAAGTGGACTGATGCTGAGTAACAGTGAAACATGAAGCTCTAAAATGCAGCTTCAAAGCTGTGGCATCAGGATTTTTCTCCTCTCCACAATAGTGTTCCAATTTCAGATAGATGCTTTAGCGGCTTTAGAGGATCAAGGAAACACTCATTCAGATGCATATACAGCTCTTCTCTGCTTCTAAAAACATAACTTCACATGTACTTGTCAGGAATTGTTATGTCACAGTATTCTGTCGTAATAGTGAGGGTTAAATAACTATTGCTTTCAAAAACATTTGTATTTTGGTCTCATTCATTTATCAAAGGAGCTATAACCTGGTATTTTATTTATACAATCGTAAAACTGTATTTAAATTCACCTTTAATCTTTTTAGTTGGGGAAAAGAAAAAAAAAAAAAATAGAGCTCACCTGAACCCCTTTTTTTTTTCCATGGAGGGTAAGCACGCACAAGAATTTGACTTATGTGTATTTGCATTTATGTAGATGTAGCTTTAGCAACATTAGTAGTTTACCATAGTTTGTTTACCATTTTAAGCACTCTTCCACGAAATACATAAATCCACGAGGAGGATCAAAATCGCACCCTGTGGAGATCATGTGAGCTTTTCTGGTTTAAATAAGCAGCCTACATAAAAGAACCAACCCGATGGACACCATCCAGGTTTTCACATAGGTTTAAGTGATTATTGTTCATCTAATTACTCTACTCACGTACATCACAAAGTGAGATTACATGAAAAAGAGTGATTTGTAAGTGTGTGCATACTTAGGTAAAAAACCGTTAAATGTTATGAAAACATTCTAGAATCGTGAATATTGACACGTACTGAGAAAAAAAGTGAATCAGTGACCAAAATCACTGGATTTTTAGCCTGATCAGTGCAGAAACTGAATTAAGCATAAAACATGATGCTACTAACATGATGAAGCGATGAAGCATTAGAAGCTTGCTCTGACAGCATTACTTTACACTGTGAAGGTTGCAACTGAGATTAAACATGAGGTATTTAAATAAAGTATGAAGAACAAAAAGGTGCAATAAGCCATTTACTAGGACACTGTAGTTTCTAAGCCATGCTGGGAAATGTCCACCTTTCATTCTGGCTGCAAGAGAAAACAAGACTTTCAGAGGATACCAGAAGGGCTGAACAGAGCAGAGCAAAGTTACTGTTTTTTAACCTCACAAGGTTTCAACTTCTGTGTGTTACAAAACAACCTGGAATTTAAAAAGGTTGGAAATCCAATATTGTCTGGACATAGGCAAGATAGATGTCATTTATATGATACAGATTTAAAGATGTATAGATACATTATCCAATGATTCAATAACTCTCTAAAGTCAGTCCCAGTTATGACATATTCTCAGGAATGCACACAGAAATTCAAGTTGCAAATGAATCCTGTCAGAATTGCAAGTTCGAATCATCAATTCAGTTATCGACTTTGTTTAATAGAAATAGTGAAAACTTTACAGCAACAGTGACCACTGGTATAATGCTGCTCTAACTTCTTATATTCTACTTCTTAAAGAGAAATTAGTCTAAAAAAATCTGTATTGGCTTTGGACAAAATAAAAATTAAAAAAAAAATGGAAATTTGAAAGTCTAATTGGTCCATCTGTACATTTATGCAGAGAAAGCATAGGGTTTACAGAAAACAATGTTGTTTGGCAGGAAATAATTACAAGTTTTCATCAAAACACAAGTTTGCAACTAAAAAAAGCCAAGAAATCTTTATAGAGTGTCTGCATAGAAAAGTGAATTCTTGGACAGCCTAAGGACTGGCCTGAATGATCATCAGAGTCTCTCTTTCTTCATGGTGTAGAAGCCTGGCTGCATAGTAGAGGTTCTAAGGCAACATCTGTCAGGAGAATCCATGCTTTCTCCCTCCTACCATCCCCCCATCTCTGTCCTACAACCCTCCTGTCCAGCTCTGGATTAGAGCTGGCCTAACACCCCCCCATCCCCAACAGTATGCCACTCTGGGAGGATTAAATCCTGCAGAAGGCACACTACTGCCACACATTAACCTGCAGTCACAAGCCCTTTGTGCAAAGGATGCCCGTGACAAACATCCAGTGAGAGTCGAACTTGACTGGAGGCATTTATCCTGTTTATGTGCAACATGTATTTCAAAACGAGTCAAACCAGCCTGGATGCACCTTTGCTCATTCTGATCCATCGGACAGACACCAACATTGATTAATGAATGGATTCAAGTAGAAGAAACAACTGTTTGTACCTGCACAGATATTTTTGTTGTGTGTTGACTCATGGAAGGGGAAGCTAGTTATTTTCATTCTACCTCTGTGATGCATAAAATTCGTGCCGTTACAATATTTGTTCATAAATACCCGGTTAGATTAACGGACTGACGTTCACAAAGGATATTTATGACACAGACACACACAGATGACATCTTTAAGCACTGGAAACTCAAACAAAAAAAAGCCTAACTGGCATTATGATTACAGCACTTGCCTTTCTGCGTACAGTATGAGGACGAGCTTCTCTAAGAGCAAAACTGCGACTAATCTGAGGCTTTGCCAAGAAGACATGAATCATTCAACTCGGTGAGACCGAGCTCCCTGTAGACATGGGTGATCTTAAAAACGCAATCTTATCAACACCAACAGCCTCATGCAATGCTTTGTTCCAATAAAATCACATGCATCATTCTGTCAGTTGAAGCTAAAGCAGCAGGAGGAGGGAGGGGAGGGGAGGCTGTGTTCTTCGCAGCAACAGTTGGCTGCCTGTCGACTGAGAGAAAAAGAGTTATCTGCTGCGCAGAGACACAACATTGAGGCTTAAATCAGACAATTGGAGGAAAAAAATAAATAAAAAAGAGAAGGCAGAGCGGAGGGGAGAGAGGAAAAGGTTAGAGATAAAGCCAGAAAGCCATAAGGCGGAAAGGATGCCTGGCAACTGGTGGCAGACAGAGAAATGCATTGATAAACGAAACTAAGGGAGGTAAACACACAGTGCTGCCAGATTTACACAGTCACTCACTGGAGTCGTCCGAGTCGTATCCCTCAACGTCCGGCTCCTCGTCCCTCCTGACGGCCTGCAAGGAGGCGGAGGCTCCAGCACACACCCGCTCAGGGCTGTCCTCATTGGGGCGATCACTTTCAGTGGCGGTGGCGGCCGAGGAGGAAGCCGCAGAGGTGGAGAGGGCAGAACGCAGGGGCCCGACGTTGCCCGCTTGCTGGGGCGCAGCAGGGGGGAGGCCCCGCGGGTAACGGGGGAAGTAGTCGGAGATCTGCTTGATGGGCTGGATGGGGCCGGGGCACACGTCAATGGCCATGTGCTCTTGGATGCTGATGGTGGGTTTCTCGCCTTTGCGTTGTGTCATGCATGCGGTCCAGCCCGGAGCTTACTCCCAAAACAAAGAAAAAAAAATAAACTAAAAGCAAATAAAAAGATATAAAGTGAGCTGCCCAGAAAGCTCTGTACTCCACCTGGTTTTCTAAAGAGGGTGGCTGTTCTTCTGGGTGGGCAGGTCCAGGTGATGTTGGTCTACATGGAGTTCCTATGGGTGATGCAGGTGCGTCTCCCAGAGTCTGTCCTCAGACCCAGACCATGCTGTCTGCCAGCCTCTCACACACTACTATCTACCCTCCTGCTCTCTGCTTTTCCTATAGCCCCACACTCTGCCCACGTCTGCGCCGCCTATCTGAGAGAGACGGAGCTGAGAGAGACTGTCGAGCGTGTGTGTAAGGGAGAGGGAAGGGATTAGAGAGGAAGGAGGGAGGGATCAGCTGATGTCACTGCCTAGCAACCGAGTGGTAAACAGGAACCATCGGCTGAGGTGCTTAATTATGATATTAACCTCATCCATCTGTCAGTGGGAGGGAACATCCACAGCCATTCCACATATGTACACATTGGAATGAGTACGTTTAACCACCTTTTTGCCTCTGCAATGCACTTTTTTTCTTATTATGTTGCTTTTTTCATGTAAAGCACATTAAACTGTCTTGCTGCTTAAATGTGCTTTAAAAATAAACCTTCCCGAGGGTCAGGTTGTGTTTATGTGAAGCTTCCATGTTGTGATAACCTAACAGCCATTTTTTCATACCAAGTACATCAATTCCAAGTTCTTGTTGAATTTCTGTTGGTAAACACTTTCATTTCTTTTTTTCCCTTTAATTTTAGAGTTCCTCATTGGGCCATCCACTTGTACACAAATATCAGTAGAGCCCCAATGGATTCTGACAAGTTTTGGCATTAAAAATATATTTTGTTTGCTTGTTTCTAGCAGAGAAATACTGAGAAAACAATAGACTTGAAGCTTATTTGGGTGATCAACCAATAGGAAAGCCAAAATTGTTCAATTCAGCGGATGGAGCAAATACAACCAGACTGCATTAACAACTAAACATGTTTATCTTGGAAAGTAGTTAGCTATCTGCAGTATTCTTTCTGTGGTTCCTCATGTAGGTTTGCAAAAGAAATTCATAAATGGGCCTTGACCAAATAATTAGTGAAGTAATAAATAACATTTAAAAACATATCTATACTGTCCCCTTCTTTTACCTTCCCTTGTCACCCTACTCCCCCCTTACTTGCGTCCCCATACTTTGTATTTTTCTTTTTAGAACAGGTTTTACTCAACATTCTTTCTATAGAAGGCCAACAATGACAGAAATCCTCGAAATATTTCAGTTGATAATTTGAACAAAGTTAGAAATGTATACCAAATAAAACAGAAACAAATACCCTACATTTTAAAAGGTCTAAATTTATTAATTTACAAAGTAATTAAACTACACTGCTCAAAAGAATTAAAGGAACACTTTGAAAACAAATCAGATCTCAATGGGGAAAAGAGTCATGCCGTTTATCGATTCTGATATGAACTGGGTGATGTGTTAGGAACAAAAGGAGGCCACATCATTTGATGGAAATATAAATTATCAACCTACAGAGGCTAAATTCAAAGACACCCTAAAAATCACAGTGAAAAAATGATACGGCAGGATAGCCCATTTTGCTGAAATTTCATTGGAGCAACTCAATATGGTATTCAGTAATTTGTATGGCCCCTATGTGTGTGTATGCATGCCTGACAACGTCAGGGCATACTCCTACTGAGACAACGGATGGTGTCCTGGTGTATCTCCTTACAGATCTGGACCAGGGCATCACTGAGCTC
>JAUZNJ010123632.1:0-18867 GCA_034780135.1 Jordanella pulchra
TGTCTGTCTGTCTGTCTGTCTGTCTGTCTGTCTGTCTGTCTGTCTGTCTGTCTGTCTGTCTGTCTGTCTGTCTGTGCTGTCAAATTTAAATCTTTAGAACTTTATCAAATATGTGCCTCTTAACTCTGGGGCAAATATTTAATTGCAACCATCTCTTCTAGATACCGTTCAGTTTGATACACACTTGGATTAACAAATGAGCAAAAAGCTACATGTAAACCAAAAACACATTTTTTATGTTAGAATTATGTCATTGGAAGTGTCTGTGTGACCGTCCATGTCTACAGTGGTTGCAGCTCCAGGTATAACCTTCCACAAATCCATAAATTTAGCTGAGTTTCTGACTCTTTGGCAGAAAAAGAGCGTACTGAATCAAAAGGGGAATTGAGTTGGAATTCCTACCTGGGATATGTTTGGCCCAGCCAATGTTGACCACCAACTCTCTGTCCGCCAGGTCACAAAGTGTGGTGAGGGCCTTGATGTCGCTGTCTGGTACTGTTGGGTCAGGCATGGCGTAAATCTTTTCCGGCTCAGCCACCAGCAGGTGAGACACGATTTTGTTATCTGCAAGGCAGCCAAAGGCAACTGACATGACCACCAGACAAGGAGACAGACACAGAGACAGAGAGAAAGTGAAATTTTTGTCTTTATAAGGTACAAAGTGTTCCACACCATTCAGGTGCAAAAATGTGAAAGGTTATAGGCACAGTCCCTTTGATGCTATGAATTAAACATCTACCGTGACTCAATACAAATGCTGTGGGAAAGTATTTGCTTTTAACATATTTCGTCTGTTCAAGTTCTTCTACAACTTAAATGTCTTGGAACAGCAACCATTTGAAATGCAATTTTCAGATATTAACTTCACTTCTTTGGGAAACCAGCTAACTAAACAGGCTAACTAAACAAATTTAGCCGCATGAAAATAAGTAAGTACCCACTAAAGCTATAATGGCAGTGTAACCCTTAGTGGCAGCAACTGCAATCAAGCATTTGTGATAAAATGCAATATATGTTTTTACATTTTGGAAGAATTTAGATTCTTTCTTTTGAGAAAGAAAAACAATAGTAACATTTTGCTATAGATTCTGTTTTGGATTTACATCCCAAGTTTGAGTAAGCTGCTTCACTGCATTCATATCGTTTTGATTATCTAACCATCTACATGGGGAGCAGTTTCGTATTCTATGGATCATTGCATTACTGTAATAACCAAGTATTATTAAATTCAGGGTTATGTTTTTCCTTCAAGATTTTATAATAGAGAGCAAAATTTCATGATTCTATCAATTGCTTACATTCTCCCACTATCTAAATAAGCGAGGCAGACCAAGACAATCACACTACCCCCACCATGTTTGACTGTTGGAAAGAGTTTTTATTTCTAAAAGTCTTACTTTTAAGTTTAAAATTTGTTTTCATCACCAATCCACAGAATATTTTGCTAACACTTAGATGGATTATTTTGGGGGAAATGTAGGACTTGCCAATCAGGAGTAATTTCTGTGTTAAAACTTCCCAGTGAATGCAAATTGTCCTTGTAGACAAATCATTCACACTGACCTTGTGGGAGCTGTCCTGCACTAAGCTTTTTTTGCTTCTACGGGTCAGACAGTAAACGTATCTGGTTGCTGTTAGATAAAATAACAAATGCAGAAATGCACAAAGGGTAAAGTTGTATTTTCACATAGGACTAAATTTGTTTTGATGTATTCTTGTAATTAATAAATTAAATTATCATAAACAAAAACACTTTGTGCTTTTAATAAGATAAGAAATGTCCAGTATTAGTATTTGCTTGAATATATAAAATATTTAAATGTGACAAAACCGACAAAAACTTTATAAAAGACTCTGAGGGGATGAAAACAATTCTTCACAAAACTGTATATTTTTTGTTGTAATAACGGGGTTAACTGAAGACAAGAAGAGATGTTGATAATGAAACAACTAAATAAGCAATTGTTATTGATGATTAATATGTGGTTTTTAAATGAAGGTAATAAAAAGTAAAACATTAACCACAAGATTTTAAAGTAAAATGGGCTTCAATTAGGATTTAAGATGATTATAATATGAAAGAAAGAAAGAAAGGAAGAAAGGAAGAAAGGAAGAAAGAATGAATGAAATAATGAATGAATGAATCAATGAATGAATGAATGAAAGAATAACTCAAAGCTAAACAGCTTTGCTGCCCACAGTGACACGTGGTGATGAGACCTGTATGGCCCATTAGTAACAGACTGATATCCTACTTCCAAATTAATCCACAGACTAATCAAGCATGGGGATGTTACTGCAGGATAGAAGAGAAAGAGTAGAGAAAAAGAGTAGGAGATTAGTAAAGAAAACCCTGGCAAAGACAGATGGGTAGAAAAAGGGCCATGGACAGATTGTAAAAGATGGACAGGAGGCATCCAGAGATGTGATAACTAGGTATATATAAACAAGAGGGAGTGAAACAGAGTCATGAGGATAAGCTGTGTATTGATTTAACAAAGTCCACAGCCCCAAATCTTTTATATTCACCCAAATGAAATGTATGTATCCACACACGGTAAGACTCCAGGGTCATTTGAGCCACACCACTCCGAGTCACACTGCAGTATCTGAAAGTAAATCTTATTTAATGTTTCCCTAATTAGAATCAATGGAAGCCCATTTCCAAACCCTGGGCTATTGTTCTGTTCTCAAACAATCAATTGGGACGGTGAGACTTGGGATTGGGCTACAGACAGATAGGTTTTGTGGGGGTTTCAGTTTGTGAGGATGAAAGAAGCACAGGAGGATTTTGTGTGTAAAGCAGGAAGAGAAGTGAATATTTAAAAGAAACAAATGCAGAAAATAAAGATGGGAGGACCATTTGTCTTTCTCTTCTTTAATGAAAGGAATCTTTTCTCTCATTTCTAATACTAACAGGGCTAGAGAAAAACTTAAAATTAAGAGCTTTAACTATTAAAAACTTCTCCCTCCTGCTAACGCGGCTATTTTAATTTATCCCTTCATTTAAATTAGTGTTACAGAAGTCCCAGTAAGCTGCTGTGCAGCCATTCAGCATATTGGCCTGGAGCAAAATATGCTACAGCTTTAAGCAAAAGGGGCTTTGGGGAGCAAGCTGCTAAACACTGGTCAGTCCGCACAACATGTATGTGTATGTTGTGTGCACAAGCAGACGGTTAGCTAGAGAGCTAACTCTAGTTTGATGTGGTCGCCAGATTGGATTTAATCCGGATTAGGGTTATGGCTGTTCTACTGCCCACCATTCCTGCTCCTCTCTCTGTCTGAGAAATGCTCTCATTTAGGTTTAATCTCTTTACGTCTCTACCTGTCACTGTCACTCTCACTCACTCTCACCGGTTAGGTGCTCACTTGTCGTGCATTGGGTTTATTCCTTGAGAATATCAGCCAATCCCATAGATGTTAAATAAACACATTTATGGTGGAAAATTACTTGCATAAAATGTTATGATCCTAAGCTGGTAGTAGCAGAAAAAATGGAGATAAAAGTGGTTCAAAACAGATGGTTTTGTTAATAACCTGTGTTTTGTGTGTGTCAGGGTTCTCACTTGAAATCATTTTATTGTCCAACTGTCTCTGTTAGGATGGATAGCTTAACATAGTAACGCAGTTTATCAAGCAAGGCTATCTGGCAAAATTGGATGTGAAATGTTACTGAGTGTGTGGTCTTACATGGCTTCTTTGGGGGCAAAGCCAGCTGTGGGTTCAGGTAAGGACTGTTGTCTGCGTCTATTCGACGTTTGTATTTCTGCCTTCCACCACGTACCCTGTCCAGACGAACACCTTTAAGAGAAATCACAGAAAGTAAATAAGTATTGTTTTCATAAAGGCAAAAGAGTCAACAATAAAAAAGAAGAAAAAATACATGTTATAGCCCAAAAGACACAAAAATTAAGTCAGAAAAGAACAGAACAGATATCTTAGGTAAAGTATGGTGTAAAGCAATGTGTCAGTTTTTGCCTCTACATAGGCTCATAGGTTTACTGTATTTATTTCCCTAAACTTTTTGACTTTTACATTCCAGAAATCTAGAGCCAACAGTCAATTCCAGTCTTTACTATATTGTTTCTGTGGTTCTCGCTTTATGTTGCCCAATCTCTGGCTCCCGATTGCCGTCTCCCTCTCTGTCTCGTTAATTAATTGACACAAAGGAGTCCTAATTGAATTAGGCCTAGCCCTCAAGGGATTGGATGTTACCGTGGTTACCACTTAAAGGTGGAAAAGGAAGACAGAGGTGTTATGTTCTTTAGAGAGAGAGAGAGTAAAGAATTGAGGACGATAGGAGGAGAAAGGAAAGAGGAACAGGAAGTTTTGAAAGAATACAACTTATTTTTTAACTTTTGTAAAGATGAACTTTTTAATAAAAAAATAATTTGTATTAACTACACCTTAGTTATATATGAAACATCTCAGAATGATACACATCAAAATGTAATAGAAATATATAATGTGTGCACAAAAGTTAAATCAGCGAACAAAATGATAATAAAATTTTAACCCATATGTTTACCCAAAGCAGCAGAATTTCAACATTTATTGGATTTTAGTATATCAGGTAATATGTAACTCTACAATGAAAGAGGATGTGACAGGAAAAGAGCCCCCTTTAAAATAGGTGAGCATAATTATTACTGTTGAAAAATGTGTCAAAAAAGCTATTAAGCTGACTTCGAAACTGAAGTTACCAAATGTAAGTTGTCTGGATCAATGCAGAAATTACAATGCAAAAAAACAAAGATCTTGTGTAATAACCCCTGATCTGTTTTAACCTTTTCTGCAGATATGCAACAAATAAACTGCAAGGTTTTTAAGAAGAACTACATGAAGCTACTAGGAATCCATTCTCTCTGAATGCTGTCATGGAGAGCTGAAAACCGACCACCACTGGCCAAGATGAATAAGTTGAGTGGGCAATCTAGACTGAGCCAAGAAATATCTAAATACAGATATTTTAAAGGTTTCTATAGATGAGGTAGCTTGATGGATCACATGGATGGGCCTATGTTTGGATTGGCAATGCGTACAGAATTCCACTTTGACTCAGTTACCAGCAAGGTTGAAGTAGGGTGCTGGTGCTGGCAGATTTTATTAAAAATGAGCTTGCTGGACCTTTATGAATGAATTCAAAATCAACTCCCAGACTTTCTGTCAGTATTTTGTTTTTACTTTATAAAAAATAGTGGTTCAGGTAAAAATTTCTATCTTTCAAGAACACCATGATTTCTTGTGCAGGAAAAATCGTCCATCATTTAATTACCCCACAGTGTGACCAGCCAGTAAAGATGAAAGTATAACCTAAACAGTGTTAACAACTTCAGTACCTTTAAAAACTATGTATAAGTTAAAAAACACAATATTGTCTGGAAGGCACTTATGATTCCTGCCACAGAAAATGTAGTCATCAATAAGATGACAGAATCAATGAATCAGAGTCTTCTGACTGTCATTAAAAGAAGATTTTGGACAAAGACCTATTTTTTTCATGTTAGAAATGTTCATTTAATTTAAAGTGGTTACTCTCTTTTTTACTGATATATTATTTTTAAGGGAAATTAAATGAATTCTGATATCCTCACATACTCAAGAACTTAACTATGATACTGTGTGTGTGTGTGTGGGTGTGTGTGTGTGTGTGTGTGTGTGTGTGTAACTGCTTTAGGCAGAGAAAAGGGGGACAGAAGGACTGACAGTCCAGGTACGGTGGGGGGCCCAGTGTCAGCAAACGGTCAAGATACTCTTAGCACTAGGAGGTAAAAACCACTCATACACATTATTCTGCGCTTTTCGTCTTAAAGCACACAAAAGCTACATCTGTTTTTTCTCTAACCAACACTCCCATGTTGTGTTTGTAAGCCGTGACAAGTAGCAAGCTTAAACAGAACTTAGGTCACTGGTTATTTGGAGGAGAAGGGAAGGCAAATAGAAATACAAAATTAGAATTGGTAAAAAACACAGAGAGATGATGAAGTTGCTTTTAATTGGATTTTCTGTTTTTAATAATTGTTACCCTGAAATTAGTCTGAAGAAAACAATTAGTCCAAATTCTGCCCCAAAAATAGCAGGGAACCATAAAACATAGTCGTGACACCACCAGCGTGGCCACAAAATTAAAGCACAGCATGACAACAAAACAGAAATAGAATAAAACAAAAGACAGAAAAGAGCTGCTCTAATGCTTCTCACTTTTCGGAGTACAATTTTTTACCCGTGTCAATCTGTCCATTCTTTACAATAATCAGACTAAATTTTGAATTTGTTTACCATTACATTTTTTAGACTGTAAGCCAGTTACATTATTGTAAGAGTATCATTAAATAAAACTGCGATTTGGAATAATTTTTACACATCAAGAACTAAAATAATCTCTAATCTGATTCCAATACTCTTGATTCTGATCTTAACTGAAACAAATGAGTTTGTCATTCTTTACAGAATATCATACACTGTTTGTAGTTTCTTTTATTTGTAGCCACATTTCAATTTCCTTAAGCTTTCTAGAAGACTCTCCATTTGCCCTACGCTGTAAATCATCTAATATTGGTTCCATAAACCAGATGAGGAACTTTTTATTTAGAGTAGTTGCTGACTACAAAATACAGCTTACACGAAGAATCAGTTTTCTAGCGTAAAACTCCAAATTAAATGTGCATGTTCATTAAATTGCTTTCATTTACATTCACACTCTCAATAATTCTTACTCTCTTTCATAAACCTAAAAGGCACCAAATTCACTTCATAAAGTGTCCCTTCTAACTACCTCATCTATTTTCCACCAAATTAACTCTCTCTCAGCACTGATTAATGGTCAAATCTAAATGAATCAAATTAAAAATTGAAAATTATATTTCCAAAGCTCACAAAGAAGAGACACGAGGAGGCTCATAGGAGAGTGAGAGTGTGTTACCTCCTCTTAACAAATGAGCCTTCAAACCATAAAGAATGGGCGAGAGAGGAGGGAACGAGGGGAGAAGATGAGAGGGTAAAGAAGACAAGAGAAAAGGGGAGCAGGGGGGAGCAAATGTGAAACTTAGAAATAATGGAAGAGGAAAATTAAACTGCTACAAATGAAAGACTGAACACAAAACTGAATCTAAATGAATGACCCTTCCTCCACACGCACAAATAAATATAGAAGAAAATTACTTGTAAAACATGCAAATTGATGAAGGTAGAAAGTAGAAAGAGTAGAAATGAGGAACCCTCAAGTGACTTAACATGAGAGAAATTTTCCTCATATATTCACAGATATTTTCCAAAGTTCAAATACCTGCTTACCTTTTTACATTTAGTAACATTAATCACAACCTTCATAGTATGAAAACCAACACAGTTACTCTGTTATATCGATTGTAAATCTTAAAAGTGTGATGTGAATGTATGACTTTGTCTCTTATTCTACCCCCCCCCAAAAAAAAAAAAAAATGTATAAAAAAATCCAGGGCCACCATTTGCCAAATTATATTGATAGGAATTTCAATTCACTCTCCCAAAGCCACTTAAAGGTATTTAGAAACATTTTGGTCTTAATGTGCACCACAATGTTTGAGATTAAGGTAATACTGCACATAACCCCAAACGTATCAGAGACAGAAACATGCTGAAGGCAGCATCATGCCGTAGAGATGCTGCTACTCCACATTTTATTTATTGTAGTTGATGTTTAACTTCAACTAAGACATAAAGTCAAAATAAAGTTACAATAAAATAGCTTAGATTGCTGCAAACCTAGCATCAAAACAGCCAATTAAAGCCTAATCCTAAAACCAGTAAACAATTTGAGACTTGAAATTCTTGGTAAGAAGAAAAGAAACTAGAGGATGACTTTCTTTTCTTCTCGCCAAGAATTTCAAAAATTTTACCTGGTGAAAAATACTTGCAGGAGTAACTGGTGATTCTGCAGAGTATTGACTCTAACACAAAGTTATGTAATGATGTATCTTTACATTTCCCATTTTTGAACAAAGTTTATGGTTTTGAGAAAATGGAAAAAAAAATCTTAAGGGGACAAATAAAGTGATTCCTAAAAGTTTAACTATCAGCAGTTTTTTACTTACATTCCCCCCTTACTCTCAGGAATAAAAAGGAAAAATCATACCCACACAACTATTAAGCTGTAAATATAACACTTTCTATGTTATTTCATCTTTTACCAATATTGTGCTACGTTTTTATCCTTCCCTCATGTAGTTATGTAGGCACAACCAACAAAGTGCACCCACAAACATTGTGACAGTGATGAAGGTGAATCATTTCTATCGTGGGAATATTGCTGTCTGTCAATAGCCCCGATCTCCACTGATCACATCAGGATGGATTTTTTTTTACACCGCACTGGCGTCACTCTGTATCAGCAAATGTCTGTGTTGGTGTGTGTGTGGGTGTGTGTGTGTTTGTGAACAGATGAAGGATTGCCATCGAAATGCCTTTGACACCTGAATGCACATGCAGGAGAAAGACAGAGGTGAGAGGAAAAGAAAGAAGAGGATGGAAGGAAAAACAAAACACAGATTGATTTCAGATGGTCAATGACGATGGTGTGAGAACTGGGGTATAAATAGGAGTGAGAGTCGTGGGAAGGAGCACAAAGGGAGTAGATAGACAAGTAATACGAATGAACATTTGTAAATCACAGCCAAAAGCAACTGTAGATAGATTCTAAAAAGCTAATTGTTGGAGACAGAGGAACACAGAGAGACCACATATTTGTTTAAAGCATCAACTTTGTTAGGCTTTCTCCAACCTTAAACTAGAGACATAGTTGTGTTAATATGCATTTTAAGCTGCACTATGAATGTGATAACATCGCTGTTTTTGATGGGTGAGTGCAGTACTGTAGGTAAGACACAAATTCCTTTTAAATGTAGTCTGTCTATCGGTTACTTGTATTACTCCTGTCCGGGGACATAATCTGCTGTCTGCTGACATGTTAATATTGCTGGGACACCCTTTTGGCTGTAAAGTATAAAACTTTTGAGCTTGGTTGTATTGTAATTGTAAAATATATACCTGATGGAGACTATCGCTGGTATAGGGTTAATAATAAGGGATTATTTAAAAATATATTGTATGAAAAACAATAAAATGCATAGAAAGGTACAAACAATAAAAAACTTTTGTATCAACAGCAATGTTTAGACTGAAATTATTATTTCACGCTGTCACCACTGTAAGACATAAAATAAAGAAGGAATGATAAAAAAATGAGAGAGAATGTGTGCGGTGTCATGCAGTGATGTTTGTTTAGACCAGAACAGATCTGAACAGCCGTGCCTAAGGCAGTGGGCAGGTGGCTGTCACTAGAGTGTGAATTTGCGAGATCAAGTAAAGTACCAGAATAAGTGTGATCTTCCTTGCCTTAACGGTCGTTGCTCACATAACACAATGAATTTGTTACTTCACGTTGTATCTAAAATCTAGTTTTACTACAGTCAACATTTTAAGAAATGTGCGTCAGTTTGTAAAAGATTAAGTTCAGTCACATCTATGGAATACGTGTATTCATTCATGACAGCCCCGTTCTGTAAAAATATAGGTCTATTTTGGAGTGTTTGTGAATACTGCAAAATTCAAAGGGTTCAACTGTGTCAGAATAGTGTGTTACTTTTTTCTAAAGTTACAGTATTTTTCCATGTTACAACACTTAATTTTTTTTCTTTTTCATGCCTCTGAGGGACTAAATTTTCAACAAATATTAAGCAAAATTAGTTAGAAAGTGGGTTACAAAGCAGCTAGTTAGAGAGACACTCCAAGTATTGAACATGAATGATACTGGTCTAAGTCAATGTTAGGGCTTAACGATTTAGCCAAAAGTTAAAATTGCCAATTTTTTTTGGTTGTACTCATACTCGTCGTCTCGTACTTTATCCAGGACCGGGTTGTGGGGGCAACAGTCTCAGCAGAAAGTCCCAGACTTCCCTCTCTTCACACACTTCCTCTATCTCTGCTGGGGGAAGCCCAAGGTGCTCCCAGGGCAGCGGAGAGACATTGTCTCTCCAGCATGTCCTGGGTTGTCCCCTGGGCCTCCTCCTGGTGGGACGTGCCTGGAACACCTCCCGAGGGAGGCGTCCAGGAGACATCAGAAAAAGATGTCCAAGCCTACTCAGCTGACTCGACTCGATGTGAAGAAGAAGTGGCTCTACTCTGAGCCTCTTCCGAATGCCCGAGCTCCTCACCCTATGTCTAAAGTAGAACCAAGCCACTCTGCAAAGAAAGCGCATTTCGGACCCTTGTATCTGGGATCATTTTTTTTGGTCCAGCTTTCATGACCAAGGGTAATTTTTTTCCCCAACAAATGTCATTGCAATTTTACTTTGATTTTCCTCTGCACTAACCACAAGAATGCAGGACCTAAGTGTTTTACTCCAGAGTTTCATTGTTTTCCTGAACTTAAAAGCTTGCTTGTCCAGAGTCAATTGTTGCAGTGCTTTACTGTAACTGTTGCATGGAAGTGGGCTTACTTCTACTCTCATGCATGGATTTGCTCTAGCTGCATATTACCACCATCTTAAGCATTAAAGTGAGAAAGTTAATGTCTTACTCACGCTAAATGTAATGTGAACTATATTGAGTGCCTTAGCAGTTTGAAAATAGTGTTTATATTACAAATTCAATCAATTGCCAGTAATAGTACATTTTACTGGTGTAGACAAAGCATCTGCATGTTGTAGTATAATGATCTGCAATTATATTATTGGGTCATTATTATATTCTAAGTCACATTTTTACCAGTTTTATAGCAGTGACAAATACGTTATTGGCAAAGATAGTATCTTGACATTAAGAGATTTAGCATAAATATATTAAATAAATTTTTTAAGCTATAGTAGCAAAAATGTATCAAAAGGTAGGGAATCTCCCTATGTGGGTGAAAGAGAAACCAGGTGCACAACATTGTGATTGGGGGTAACACCCTACCTTCATGTTTTATCTGTCTATTCATTGTGTGACTGTTTCTGGTGGCAGTTTTGCCTGCTCAAACACGTCCCTTCTTTTCTCCTCAGAAAGAAAGTGTTTGTGAAAGAGAGCAGACCACTTAGGTCGTCACTCCATTTCCATTATCACTTCTTTCTAGTAGGGATGCAACCAGATGCCAGTTGCACAATAACACACACTCATGCAGGACAGACACTGCAGAGCCAGATTTAGATACAAGACTCCCATGGGGGAAACAGCAGACGCCTTCAGTTGTCTAGCGCTCCCGTCTTTTGTTTTTCCCCAGCTTTTGCTTCCTTCCATCTTTCCATCATCCACCATTGCACTTTCTAGTTATCCTTTCATTTTACTCACCTGTTACCTTCCAACTATGTATCAAAAAGTACTTTCTTAATTTTGAATAATGAGGAATACTAGAGTTGAATTTCTTTCCTATCGTTGATATGATTCTGCACTTCTTCAATCATCTAAGTCATGTAACCTGCATGTGTTCAGACCATTGAGAGCGGATGCCAGCAATCAAGATCGCTGAGCTTTGAGAAGAGTTAATACGCAGTCACACTACCAGCTGTATACACACACATGTAGCAACACTCACACAGACTGGGGCCTTCCACCTGATCTCACTCATTAGGTCTCAGAGACTATGGGGAGTAGGGCCAAAGCTGGCACGAGGTGTTAATTTGTGTGTGCATACGTGCGTGTATGGGGCAAGGCGCCAAGGTTTATATCTGCAGTCTGAGGACTTGTCCCTCTAGAAGCGCCACAATTTAAATCCAGCTGGCCATTTATGGCTTTATAAAGAAGAGGTACTGGATTTCACAAAGTGTGCCCTGCTTATTCAGGATTCATTGTTATAGTCTCTGCTGAAGGGGGGGGGTTATGCTTTTTTTTAGGTTTGAGCATTTTTTCTGCATAAATGTCCACTGAATACTGTTGGCTCCCTCCCTGTGTGTCTCTGCCAATTCCTTTTCATATTTACATCTCTAATCATGATAATTCTACAAATCCCAACTGATGCTGAACATGCCATGTCTATAATCTATGCAATGTTCGGAGTGTAAAATATAATTGACATCACCAATCCTGTTTGTACAGTTTTTACCTGCAATATCCCAGTTCTCTAATCCCCTCAACTCTCAGTAGAGTCAAACCCCACCCCGATGACCTTTTGGTCTTCAGCTGACACATCATTATGGCCCCATTAAAAATGGACAGCAAGCCATTGCCAGAGGGGCAGTTCTCATAATACAATAAGAACATGTTTTAATTGTCTTGCTCCAGAAATTAGCTCCTGCATATTTGTTGATGGGTTCCTGATGCTTGTTCCTTCATGACTGATCCCTTGTTTGTTCATTTACTGATTTTCTTTCCTGCTCTTCCTCACATAGTGACTGTGTAAACGCAGATAGAAGCTAGATCATCCTATTCATATATTGGTAGGGTGTTTATGAGAACATTTAAAGAGAGATATTTGCTCTAAGTTGGCTTGCTCACCCCCGTGGCCTTTTGTTCTTCAGGTTCTCTTCTACACATGAGCACAAACTCACATACTGTTCCTTACTGCCTCACTTGCTCTTCATCTCACCCTCTCTGTCTCCCAGGGCGACAAAGCTAATTTGAGGCAGATCTTGCCCTAAGGGGTAAACTGCAGCATCCACACACACATGCCTCCATGTCCTCCTCCCCACTACACCCTGACCACTTTATCTTCACCTTTCTGCCGTGAGCTACCCCCTGACAACCACAGTTAGCACTGACGCTAACTGATCTAGCCACTTACCATCATCATCTATGCAGCAACACTGTCAACACCAAGAGAAATAAGTGAAACACACTAAGAAATGTCCAGAACTGAGTGTATTAAGGACTTCTTGTCATATATAAAACCGTCTGAGCCAATCAAAATAAGACAATGGCTAGACATGTAGTTTCTGAAACATATATTGTGTAGGGGGGAATATTTTTTAAATACTTAAAATGAATAAAAAGAAGCATAATTAGAAAATCGGAAGCTTTAGATTAAGTGCACCAGTGAATTTTGAAGGCAGTTCAAAAGGGTGTTTTAAGGGACACCAATGCTTACAAAAGATTAACATTATGTTTATATTAAAAAAGGCAGTCATATTATGATTACTCTACACTGAGCTGCAAATGTAGCTTCTCACAGAGGCCTCAAAATTCTATCAGATTAAAACATGAGAAGCATAGAAGCCAAGACTAATGAGATCCAAGCATTGACCAGTAAGAAATGCTTTCGGAAATTCATTTGATGGAGTTTTACATCAGCTAAAAAGAGAAGAAACTCAGAAGCTAGACTTTAAGACAAAACCAGAGAAAAAAAGAGACCAGTACAGTTCATTGAGACCTTTTAGGTCTTGACCCCAGTAAAGATAATTGCTTAAGTGATTTTATGGATCTGGGATTTTTTTTTGCTAAGGCAATTTTATGGGATTGAAAAAAATGGCATTTGAAAAACTGTCTTTGTATTTTTCTTTACCAAACTATTTCCCTTAAACTTGTATTAAAACTTCACCCGTAAACCTTTTCTTTAAACTCCTGAGAGTATTAAACTTTTTCTAAAGTTAGATTCTCTTTGTATGAACTTGAACTTCTTATTCGGAAAACTTTCCTACTTCCAATGCAGTGGCATCATAGAATTGTTTTTTGTTTCTTTGTTATATCTTCTTTGATTTTTGTTTTTTCAACGCTCTCAAAAGTAGAGCTCAATGCCTTAGAAAAATTAAGTTTATAATTAGGTTTAATCAGGTCATTAAAAAATAAATCTCAAATTAATATTTATCAACTCTTCACTTCTTCATATCTGTTATGGATTCATCCCTGGGTAGGTAAAGAATTGATCCCTTAGATAAAACAATTGTATCGATGTATTGTATGATACATCACTGGGCTAAATGAGAGTGATCATTAAATAAAAGCTGTTTCATATAACATATCAACCCCCCTGCAAAAAAGGAGTTTGTAGATTTTCCTAAACATCTTTTGGAGCTCTACTGGTGGCAAGGGCAGACCTTTTTCCAAATAACAGCATAATGAGAGGTGATGAATCTGTAAAAATCTTAAGTAATTGTAGAGCATGGTACAAACTATGGACATGTATGGTAAATTGCTTTGTAACAAAATTATTCCTAAATTTATCACATTAGTGATCCTACTGTCATCCCTGAATGGTTTATAAGCGAGTGCATGCTAATACAGAAGACATTTAAAAAGTGGAAAAACTGTTTAGCTCTGCTATACAATAAATCTATTGATATTTCCCAAGGGTCTAAGAAGAATTAAGATTGCAAAACAGAAAGTGGATATATCAGTTTTCCAAATGAGCTTTATTCATATGGAGAGTGGGACCCCTTGTATTAAATTCACACTCTGCACAACAAATGGGGTGGCTGTGGTCTGTCATGTTGATGTATAGATATGCAGCCTCATGTGTATGTGCATGATATATGTGTGTTGAGCAAGGAGGCAGTCATAACAAAAGGCAGCTATTTGTTTGCCTGCTCTGGACAGAAACACATAAACACATGTCCTTCACTTACATTCCCTCCTTTTCCAATAGAAAAAAAAGGTCATTTTATGTTTGAATATATATAAGATCTATTGTCTCATCACTGTTAATTTTTTTGTCTGTAGCTCCTCGTCATAACAGAAGTACAGTTTGAGAAAATCTTCTTAGATTTCAAAGCAATCTATAAAACAGGCTTTGCTTTATCAAAAACACCATAATACATTAATAAAGCATTTTTCAGTTGCATTGTTCTTATTTCATTTTTCTTTTACAATAACTTGTTTACAACTGGCTTTAGGGTGACTTGACAATATTCTTCCTGAAATTTTGACTTTTTTTTATTAAGGGAGCAAAACAAAAATTTACAGAGAATCCTTATTTGAATTGATCTAGGAAGCCCTTCATGAAATAAACTCAAACAGTTCTGGTAAGGTTTATAAAAAATAAAATAAGATGTTCTAGTTTTGAGCCGGATGGAACTCTCTTTAGGAGGAAGTGGAAGAACCAAAAGGAAGGTTATAGTGCTTTTCTTCTGAGAAGGAAATTTGACTTAGATTCCCTTTAAACCTGAAAGGTCCTTAAGGAGACATGATTGTCTTTCGTTTTCCACATCTTTGGGGTTGGTTGTGACTTCACACACCTCAATAGTTCTTCATTACCTGTTCTCATAATCACTTTAACAAAAGAAGATTTGACTTTACAAAAATGTTTTCTTTTGCCAAATGAAAAGAACTGTTGGAGATACAAATAACACACGAAACTACATGTGTGTGTGTGTGTGTGTTTGGGTGTGTGGTGTTTGAGGCCACATAAAGCTAGATAGGACTCTAGAAATGAGACATAGGTTCTGCTATGTCAGATCAACTGGGAGAACAAATGCTATGACAGCAGCTTGTTAGAGGAATGTGTGAGTATGTCTGCAAAAACAAAAAGTGAGACTGAGCAAACTAAGTTACTAGCAGTTACTGCAATTTCCTCATTATTATTGACACTAAATATTTTCTAGTTTTTAGATAAGACTGTTTTAGTGAGTTTGTAGCTAATTATGAAGGAAGGTAAAATAAGATAAAATCATATGATGGATGACAAGCAAAAACAGGATCAGATAGAATAAAATAAATTTGAGTGTTAAGAAGCACAGGGAGAGATGAAGAGTGGAATGGATGTTGGGAGGGCTGGCATGGTGTCGACAGAGGCACGCTCCCTGACCACTCTATGGAAGGGGGCGTAGGCCAGGTCTCCCATCAATTACAACCTTGACCCTTCTCTCCTCTCCTTTCTCGCCATCTCTCACACACTTTCTGCCTCATTCAAACATCCTCCCCTGCCTCTCATCCTCCCTTGGTCCCCCTCCTCTGCTCCTATAAATCAATCTCTTTCCTTCCCTCCCCCTGTCCCTACTTCCCATCCCCAAGGCTTCTCCCACCTTCCCCCTCCCTTTCTCCCTCTTTTTCTCTATCTACCCTCCTCATCATCTCTCCCCACTTCTATGCCTGTTTTCATCGCTGGAAGTGCAGTGGGAGTAGAAAGGTCAAAGGTGGGCATACAGGAGAGAGCGAAAGAGGCAAAAGGCAACAAGGGAATGTAAAAATGAGTGAGTGAGTGTATTTAATCAAAGTAGTGTTGGGGCAGATAAAACCTATAGTTTTTTGACTTTATCTATCGCAGGGCAACTGGTGACATTCTTGGTTGTTGTTTCGCCTTCTCATCTTCCTTATGTAAACTACCCTCATACAGCATTACATGTTTCTTGTGCAGATAGACTAAAAGGTTTATACTTATGCAGCCTAGTCTTCAACATTTAAAAACTTATATCATCTCTTATTATAGATACAGGTGGTCTTAAATGCTGTGTTAAGTAAAATGTCATGATGTACAGGGTTAACAGCTAATAAAACAATTAAAAGGGGATTAGGAAAACAAGCAGATAATCCTCTATTAAGAAAAGATTTACTACCATCTCATGTGTGACATCCGCAAGATTGTTTGATTTCAACTATACTCACTGATGCCTTAAGGTGTCATTTTCAAACAATACTTGGATATAGAATAAAGCTAAATTATTTAGTGCTGCACATGTATCTAACATGTACTCACGTATTTAAACTTACTTTAGGCATAATATATGAACTGTTTTAATGGCAAAATTGGTAGTTAAAGTTAGGGTCCTGGCGCAGACCCAGCTTAATGCAAAGACAATATATTTTCATATTAAGAGACATTACAGAGGGACAATTTTGCTTTTAAAACCTTATTTATTCATTCTTAAACCAGTTTGAAAGTGTGTTTGGGATGATTATCCTGTTGCAAATTGCATAATTTAAAATAAATTATATATGTAATATATATTAAATATGTATAGTTTATGCAAATAAGATCAAACCCACAGCAAATTGTTTTCTTAACTTTAGCTTCAGTATAAATTCAGAACATATATAAAGTTAACAAAAAATGGTAAGAAGAGACCTTTTCCCTTACCCTCCCTCAGCATGCCCACAGTCAGACACTTCATAAAGCGGCAGGCCTGGCATGACTTGCGTCTCCTCTTGGTGATCTCACACTCGTTGGTGGCGGGACAGCTGTACTCAATGTTGCCTGTGGCATGCAGACATGGTGCAGAAACAAAAAGGAGAAGTTTGATTGCAGTTGGAATATATCAACAGAAAAACATATACAGCATCAAATCTATAAAAAATGTACACATGCTTATATATATATATACATTTGGGATATTGAACTATGAAATGGGGGTTTAAAACAAAAATTAGATAATTGTTGGGGTGATGATTTTGTGAAACGCATCACTGTTGAAGATTTGCCTTCTTGTAGCAGTTTTTATTAATAAGAATTCATTTTGCATGTCTTTGGTAAAGTTGTATGCGGATAAGTTACTGTAAGGCTGGATGACTGTAAAAAATGAATTGAAATGCAATCAAAAATCTGATTTCTACATATTGATGTCACAACCTTAGGCGACAGAAATTACACACTGAGGAGCACAGATTTATAGGTCAACTATTTCATGTTTTTTTCTGCCTTTTTTGGTGACTTCATTCTAAACAGAATTTTTTAACTTGCCAGTCATTTTCTCCAGTGTCTTCCTCAATAATTACATCTGTAATAAAGTACAACCTCTTCTGTTGTATCATGGAATATTAAAGGTTTAAATATTTACTGAATATTGTCGATTTAATAATGTATAAGTTCTATTTAGTGTTTTAGAAAAACTTTCAAAGGTTAATTGAAATAGAAATTTTAAACTAAATTATTACTTACAATCAAAACGGTATTTTATGTTTAAATGTTGATAAGGAAGTCATAATAATAATCACAGTTATTTCATAATGGAAAACAGGGGTGGGATTTAATAGGTTTTCTTCTTCCCACTCCTTTTCGAGCTAAATTAATTGTACATACGTACAGGTTCCATCTATTTATTCATTTTTTTATCACATGCTTGAAATGAACAAAAAATAAATAAAGTAAAAATAAAATTCCTTTTGTGATTATGATAGTTTAAAGACAAGAAAACGCCAAGCTTTTGTTTCTTTAAACACATTTAAATATATAACAATAGAGAATCATTTTCTTACTAAAAAATAAGGATTCTAATTTTTATCAAGTTGAACCAGTCATGGTGGTCCTAAAAACCCTTAATGTACAGCTTTATTTGATAATACTGTTCACAGTGTACACTAAACTAGAACACACTGAAAAATACACAAACTTTTTCTTTGCTGTTTTTATGTATCTACAGCAGCAGACATGTTTGCATTTTAAACAGAATAAAGTTATCTCCTCCTCTCATGCCAACCTGACAGCTACAGTACTCCAGCAGACCCACACATGTCCCACTGAAACAGAGTAAACAGTGATTACTATTGACTGCTCCAGCAGAGTGGATGTTTTCTCATTACTGGACTGATTAAGAAGCTAGTTAGCTTTGGAAAAGGCTAAATGCCCAAACACTTCCTAATGGGTAACAAGACACTCATTAATTGGCCCTGTTAGTTAAAGGCTAAACACTCTAAATGCCGATGGAACTCCTACATTCTAATAGATGCTGCTAATGGGACTAGTTAGCCCACACCCAGCCTTCATAAGCTGATCTTACAGGAGGACTAGATTAATTCTTGCAGTTAAGAGGGACACTTCCCGTGCAGTAAGGCTACATGTGCTAATGAAATGGAATCTGCATGGGCTAATGGGCACTGAGTAAAAAGCCTGGCAGTTTCAAAGAAACAGACAAGCTGTGAGTGTTGAACACTAGAAGACACTTTAAAGCTTTAATTGTTGAGAATTTATACAGTATGTAATAGATAGATAGATAGATAGATAGATAGATAGATAGATAGATAGATAGATAGATAGATAGATAGATAGATAGA
>JAUZNJ010123643.1:0-21878 GCA_034780135.1 Jordanella pulchra
AAGCCGGATTCGAACCTGGGTCGCCCACGTCGAGGACTAAGGCCTCCGTACATGGGTCGTGCGCGCTAACCACTGCGTCACCTGCAGACCCAAATCTAAGACTTTCATACAATTTCAATTTAAGGTTTACATGAATCACAAACGATAACTTTGAAATCTGGTTACTAGCTCCACATGTGCAAACACTTCAACGGTTACAAGATTTAGTTTTAGTAAACTACTTTCATCGCTGTTTTCAAGGCAGACAAGATTTGGTTTTTATATCTTCTAGGGCTGCAACTAAAGATCGTTTGGCTAGTTGATTAAACTGTCGCTAATTTTTTCGATTAATTGGTAATAATCTGACAGCAAAGATTTTTTACAGAATTAAAAACTTAGGTGAAACTAAAACTATTCCCTTGGAGGAGTTCTGGATTGAACATACTGACAGACTAAAATGTTTTTTAAATTAAATGCAAAATGTTTTTTTTTTTAGAGTTATGGTATCATTATCGCTCTGAGCGGTTCGCTCTGTCAGCTAAAGGCCAGTGGTAGAGTCTCTATACTCCAGTTAGCAATTAATCTGTTACTATATACTATTTCAATAATCAAAAATAAATTCCCAGGCCTCTGTTAGAAGACCCGACCCCCGACCTTGAGGATGATATAGGGTGAGAGTGATTTTATTTTTTATATATATAACTTAGACTTTTAAGTATTATCTAAATGAAATTTGGGCATATTTATAACTTTTAGCCCTTGGATGATTAACTTTAATGCTGTTAATGTTTTCACACCATTTATAATAGTATTCTACAGACACCCTGCAAATCAATCCAGCCTCTAAAGAAGTCATGTCTGAAGTTGCTCATTGAGGGCCACTGTCCTGCAGGTTTAAGAGATTTTCCTGCTTCAGCACAGCTGATTTCCATTGATAACCGATTAACAGGCTTTTGCTGAACTACAATCATCAGAATCAACTGTGTTGAAGCAGTGAAACCTCTAAAACCTGCAGGACAGCGACTCTGGACATGCCTGATCTAAGGGTTTATTCTTGTTAATGCAATTGATGGAGGCTCACCCATTAGAAACAGGAGACCTCTTCCCGAGGCCTATGGCTCCCAGCAGCCCAGAGTTCAGCCTCTCTTCTCCCAGCTGAAGCAGCCTGCTCTGCAGCCGCACCAGCCCCATGATGACCCCTGACACCTCAGTGTTTCCCGCCTGCGGCTGCAGCTGCTCAACAGTCAGGTTCAGAGCTTTGTGCCACCAAAGGAAAAGCTTAGCTTCATCGCTTGCACCGCTGAGGACAGATGAGAACCACTATACTATTATTTGTCTTATCAGGCAGCAGGTAAGAGAGCACTTTGAACGAATTAAGGTCAAACCTGGGGAAGACTTGCATGGTCCACGTGTTGATTAGAGCCAGGATCTTCCTCTCATTGGCTGCTGTGTATTCACTATTGAGGCGTTGCAGGATGAAGGCATAGAGGGTCAGGAAGCTGCCTCCAGATTGGCTCTCAGAGAGGAAGTCGTCCATTGTGAGCTCAGGCACCTGCAGTGACGCCAACACAGGGCCCCAACCTACAGACTTTTCCTCAACTTAAACAAGCAACACAAGAAAGAAGTTCAGGAATGAGACTGATTGTTAAAGAGAAAACTAGTGCTTTTAAAATGTTTTAACAAGCAGTGAGGAAGAAAGAAAACCATAAAAGTCCTGCAAAAGATATTCTGCGTTATGGACTAACACTAATATACAGTACAATAGCACATTATTTTGAAAAGAACAGTAACATAATTGATTATTTCTTTCAAAATAAAAATCCGAAGCTTGTTGTAAAGCTTTTTTGCTTTGTAGAAACATCTGCAAATCTTTAAGGGTAGATATTTACCAGCTTTCATATCATATCAGAAACACTTTTGCTCCCAATCCCTCCTCCACTGCAGTAATAGCATCTTCAATGCATTTAAATGCAGGGCAAAAAGTTAAATGACCAAAACATCACCGTTTACATATTTGCCTTTTCCTCCTTTCCCTGAGCAGATTTGATGGGAGCACTCTCAGATTAATAATGTGTAGAACTAAATCGGAATGCTATGTGTTATCAATCTGTGTCTTTACAGCTTTTTCTCTGATCTGTCTTCTTGATGCTGTTTATTCACTAATCCTCTCCAAAAAACTTCACAGAAGAGTTGCAACAACACATTTATTGCTCACTAATTGACTGACGACAGATTTCACTGGACTCTACTTAGTTATATTAGAGTAAAAGGAGATTAATAAAAATTAAGTGAATAATGTGTAGGCTTTTGTAAAAATTAAAAATCTAACAAATGTTTACTTTTATTATTGGACAAAGAATTTTTACTGTTATGAAGAAATGTGCAAATATTAAAGAAGAATTGATACTTTTGTAGGCAACTGTTTCCTATATCCTTTGAGAACTGAAAAATGAAAACAGGGATAAAACAAACTCTTGCTTACCATGGTTGAAGTACGCTGCGATGCATGCTTCCATGATGCGTGTCATGTGTCGCACTGACGCAAGACAGCGAGAGCAAGCTGTGAGCAAAGGCAGAATTGGACAGCCCTTCCCTTTCTTGTCCAGCCAGCTAATGACGTGAGCAGCCAGCGCCTCGCCAGTTGAGACCCCCACTCCATTGAGCAAAGTCAAGGCATCGCTGAAAAGAGCACAGAACGCCATATGCCTCTGCTCTAAACCCACCTCTGCAGAGGGAGGAGGGAGGGAAAGGTGAACACCAGGCAGGGAGACAGTTTCACAAAAAGCAGATGATGCCATCGTTAATAAAGACAGCTCACCTGGTGGGTTGAAAGTAACAACACTTTCCAGAAGTGTCTCTAGCTGAGCCTCCAGGCTGTTAAGATTGATCCCACCTCCTTGTTCCAATGTCACCAGTGATTTCACAGACCAAGAGATGTAGCCTCCGGCCTTCAGGGTCTCCTCCTGAGAGAAAAAGGAAAACAGACGCCTCGTTTTCTCTGGTTTCAGCTGAAAAGATTTTTAATAATGAAACAATTTTTTATAGAAAGAGATTTATAAAAAGAGGAAAGTGAAACTCTAATCAAAAAGGAAGATTTTAAGAATGTTTCACATTGAATTCATTGTTGCTTTAAGGGTGTTTTGCAAATTTCATGCCTTTTCTTTTAGACAAGACAAACAAGACAAAGCATTAAAGCATTGAATCATCAGGCCTCCAAAATAATTACAAACAAGGTTTTTTGTTACTGATATATACGTCTGTGTATCCTAGATTTGGTAATGAGAGCTGGCAAATAATCTAAAATAAGTCTAAACTCAGTGTGAATGATGCACATTTCAAACACATTGAAATTATTGAAACAGAAAATAACATCAACACAAATTAGTCTGATTGTGCAACTATTACCAATGATTACTTTGATTATTTCTATATTTATCACAATTTAAAAAAAAAAATACAGCATCCTGAGATCAAAAAAATTCTCTGGTTCATTTTCCAGACTCCCAAGGTGCACAGAGAGGGTCGAGGATCTGATGAAGACTCTGGTAACTGGGGAAACAACTTTGTTCACCAAATTAAAACGTTTCATCTTGTGTCCTTCATCATCATTATTCCCAAAAACCCTCCAAAATACATTAAACCATCAATTTGGTAAACAAGGAAATAAAAAAACCTTAATTTTTCAGACCTGGTGTGGAGCTTTGCTGGGATGTGGGTGGAGCCCTGCAGCACCACGAAGTAATTTCAGGAGCAGCTGAGGGGCAGAATCAGCACTGAGCAGCAGAGATGGTTGGTAATGGGTACCAACGTATCCCAGAATGCCCTGGTATGAGGACAGATCCATTTGATACCAGGGCAGACAGGTTGACTGAACCAGCAGACTGAGCAGAGGGGAGTCCTGGGGATTTAAGGGGAAAAATATGAACTGAGTAAACAATAGAATCTCTGACACTGACCTGTTTTCAAAGACATCTGGACTCACCTGTTTGCTGAGGAGCTGCTCTTCTTTGGCCAGAAACACCAGCATGTATAACAGATAGACCAACATGGTGTGAGAGTCCTTCTGCGTAACCAGGCCTGACACAGCTGGATATGTGGCAGAGCTGGGTGGTGTTTCTAAGTGGTCGCTTAAAACACTTAGCCAGTTAACTTCACACATCAGTTCCCCCATAAACAGGAAGCAGCTCTTGGGACTTCCTCTCTCCACCTGAAGACATAAAGTTCAGTGAAAGTCTGTTCTGTCAAACACCAACAAACATGGAACAGATGAGCTTAAGTGGATTTCTAAAAAAAACAGAGACAGATTTATTATCCTTTCTAGTTACATGTCTTGAATTATTTGATCTTTTATGTCTGCAGAACCAAGGCTTGATTCAAAAAGGAGCAGCTGAGCTGATTTAACTCAGGTTAAAAAGGTGATGTCTTAATCAATGTGATGGAAAAATGGGAATTACAAATATATATTTATCAACCTGCAGTCAACTTATTCTTAAAAAGTATTAAGGTTAAATGTAGTTTGTGAAATGTGGGGTTTTCAAGGTTAAATCCTTGTAATTTAAGAGTTTTGATTTTGGGGTAAAATGATTTTGTTTATTTAGTTATATTTATATACTTATTTGTATTGTAAGGTTTTTCATCTGTTTGTCCTTGATATCTTTCAAAATAAAAGAAAACAAACAACAACTGATTGCTGGTCATTGAGTGAAGTTTTGCTTAAAATCTTCTGAAACAAGCAAATATTTTCAAGTGGAAGAAACAGAAGCTTAAACTGATAAAGTAGGAACCGGTTGACAGGGCCTGTGAAATAAAAATGGATCTTTCAACTGGATAATGATCTAAAGTATATTGCAAAACCCACAGAGAGATGATAGATGGGACAATTAAATCAACTCAGTTGAATAATAGGAGTGAGGAAAAAAGAAGTAATAGAGAGGACCCCAGACTAAATGGGGGTACCTCTACATATGCCTGACTGTAAAATAGAAGAGAGGAAAAAGAACAGATCAACAGACGTCGATACTGATATATGTGCACTGGTAATTTAATTAAAAATTGTCACTTTTTAAAAATCGGTTTCCTTTATTAAATTATTGCAGAAATTAAAAACAGGGTCTAGATTATCCTGTTGCAACAATACAGATTTATCTTTCTGGCACATCCTTACACAGACCTATCGTGACTCCGGTCTTTCTAAGGAAAGATTTATGGTTAAAGTTTTGTACAGTAATCTCATGGCTGGTCATTTTTACATAAAGAACAATTGAACCCTTCTCCTATAGATACCATAAAAAAAGATGTTTAGAGTCAGGAGGACAGAGAGACTCAGTAAAAAGTAACATTTCTGCATCAGTTTGAGGTTAGATTTGCCCTTGAATATTGAGGTGCTCATTAATAGTATTTATCACAGAAATTTTAAAGAGTCTTTATCTCAGTTTTTCTTGATGTGTTTTTTAAAGAGGGTAGAGCTTTCCAGCATTTGTGGAATGACTATAAGATAATAAGAGACAATAGAAAAGCAAGTAAAGGGGAATATGATAAAAGCATCTTGGTTAGCTTCTAAATAGTCTCAGTAGACTGAATAAGATTTAATGTGGTTGCTATGAGATGAGCTTTTTTTATTTAACTGAAAAACCTAAGTGAGAAAAAACATAAATCATCTATTTGAGTGGCAATGAAAAGCTGCATTAGTATTCACAAGTTAAATGCAGGAGTAAAATGTGTTTGAAATTTGCAGTAATCTGGTTTATTTTTGCAGAAACTGCAGAAAACACGGCCTTTCATTGGTTTTGTTTAGTGGCTGAAACGATCGTAGATAATCCTGCTAAAATGAATATCTAGATCAGAGCTCTCCTGTACAACCCATGCCCTGTGTCTCACATTGAATAAGTGCTCCATGAGCTGAGTGTCAGGGTGCAGGTGTTTCCAGGGCAGGCTGCGGAGGTGTGTGTGGTACAGGTAGAGCAGATACTCAGGTGTGCGAGGGGAGGTGCAGCTCTCACAGTACTGCATTAAACACAACCACAGTGCTCCTCTCTGACCAGGCAGCAGGCGATCTACAAAAAACAACATCCAAAAAGACAGAGGGGCGGTAGGTCAGATGTAAAAGGTTAAAAGAGAAGATGTTCGGATTCATTTTGCAGGAGTTCTCAGTCTAAAAGACCAATAGAAATATACCTCTGAACTTGTGATGAAGTGTGTCTGTGAGCTGAACGTACAAACCAACCAGACAACCTGCCGCACTTGCATCCGTCTCCAGCCAGGGGTAACATTTGGCATTACTGTGACACAGATATACTTTATGATCAAAACAAGGAAATATTATGGTTCATGTATAAATATTCATATATTAATGTTTCTGTAGAACTTGCATTTTATTCCCAATTGTATATTTCAAAATTGATGTCAACTGTCTGTTTAACACAGTAAATTCTTTGCGTGTGTAAAAAAGTCTGAGTCATTAGGTTCACTTTTCATGGATTTTGAATGAGGTCGGCATTATAGTAAAGCAAAGCCAATTATTTTACAGTTATATTTTACAAGAACTGGAGAGACTGAGTTTGAAAAATGAACTTTAAATGGTAAATGTACTTATTTAGCACTTTACGCTACATTCAGTCATTCACTTGCACACTGATTATAGCCACAGCTGCGCTGAGGCTCACTGACAGAGGTGAGGCTGCTGCACGAAGCACCACTGGGCGCTCTGACCACCACCGGTAGGCAGTGCGGGTAACATGTCAAGAACACAACGACACTGAAAGCTGGAGCTGCGGCTTGAACCGTCAACCCTGCATCTAATTTTATATGTGACAAAATTGTTTTTTATAAACTAAGATTAATGATGTTTACAAACCATCATGGTTGGGATTGTTGATTTTGTAGTTTAAAATGCTTATTTAACTTTTAGTCATATGAGAGCCTCAATTACTGATTATGGAACATGATTGAATACAGCTGTGCAGTTGTTTACTCGTATTGCTATACGGTGGATACATGCTATACATGCAGTTATGCAGGCATTACTGAAAAAATCATTTCAAAATACTATTTATAGTCACTTTTAATGAAACCACAACCAATATAGCAGAAAATGTATTTGCTGCAGAGGGGTTTAATCAAACTGGATGAACATCATATAGATCTGTTAAGTGTAAATTATGAGACCATGCATACATAATGCAGCCCTGCTTTATTGATGGGAATTTACAAACTTTATTATTCCTGCAAGCAAAATTTTAAAGATATCCTGCATTTTCCCCATTTACAAAAAGCATCAAAAGAATGGATGTTGTGACACACTTACCCTCCATCAGTAGCGTCCAGAGGAAAGACCCAGGGCTTAAACAACTTCACCAGCTTACAGTGCAAATCCTGCAGAGCTGTGGGAGGAATGACACATTTATTCTTTTATAATGACAAAAAACTGTTTTTTTTGCAGCTCCCTCTCAACAGTATTTCATTTTTTTTTTACCTTTAGTTACTCTGGTGCTGCCTACTGGCTCTCTGCTGCAGCCGATGACCTGTGTGTTGATAAGGCAACCAATCAGATGTCCCCAGAAGGTAACGACATCACTGATGTAGGGAACCCAGGCAGAGTAGAGGCCGAAGCTGCGGAGGTCGGCCTTACTGAGGCGGCTACGCAGGAAGAAGTCACTCAGCCAGTTCACCGTCTCCTCCACCTGTTAGCAGCCAGAAAATTATTACTAAATCTGGGGAATATGCTGGAAGCAATTTCACAAAAAGGAAAGTTTGAATAAAAACCACCGACATGAGTTACCTGCTGAGGAGAGAGACTAATGGGGGATCTATGAGGGGAAGCTGGGACTCCGACTGCAGAGCTGAAGGACTGTTCAGGTTTGCCCTTACTGCTGCGGGATGGAGGCAAGCAGCCCAGCACTCGCAGTGTCACTTTCCAGCACTCTGGACTCAGCAGCTGGTCCGCAGAACCTCGATGAGATAGTAAAATGCTTTTTATAAAGAAACATCGTCATACAGGAAAAGAAAGGCTGCATCCACTCAATTCACCTTCGTGATCATGGTTCAACCTCCATCTCATTTATTTATTTAAAAAACAATGAGAGGGAGGCATCATTTCACAGGGGTGAGTGCGGTTTTCTACATGGGTAGAGTAACAGCTTGTTAATGTCAAACATCACAAACAAGACATAGATACAGGCTGTCTGTAAAGATAAACACATAAATCATTTTCCAAAGTGTTTTTTTTTCCAAACTACATAGATTACATGGTTACTACATGGTTTTTCATATTTCTGTCTATAAAAAGCATTTGAAACAATAGCATGCTTTTTCTTAGACTTTTTAAAAACAATGCAAATCTTCTCATTGGTTTATTAAAGCTCAACAACGCATATAGCATACTATTGCATCTTATTTTACAAACCGGAGAAAGTGGGTTTGCAAGATTGACTCTAAATGGTCTATAACCAATTAAAGATGTAATAAAATATAATAGATCATGTTTGCAGTTGGGATTTCCAATGTTATAGTTTGAAATATGTATTTAACTTTTAGTCACATGGGAAACTTTTCAATTTTCAGATTTCTACCAAGGAGGAGCATTTGAAACAAAAGCAAGCAGCTTCTTAGACTTTTTACCAACATTGTAAAACTCTCCATTGGTTTATTACTTACAAACCCCATTAAATCTATTGACATTTGTAGTATTAATGGTTTTGCAAACTTGAACAAATTTCATATTGAAACAGAAACTAATCATGTCCTGCTTCTGACACCATCTCGCTGTGCTTCATATGGGCAGCAAAGATTGGTTTTACAGGTGGCAAATTATAAAAATATAACTAAATATAAGCAAAGTTAAACAGAGAATTTATCAATGTATTAAAACAAACTTACTGGTCATCAGCAGACGCAGACAGTCGCTGTAATGGTCGGGAAAATGGTGGCGTAAAAGCAAGGTCCAATGTTTGGCAAAGAGGTGAAAAGGCGTGAGAAGTTCTGGCTCAGGATCTCGGCCGCAGACACACAGAGCGCCGTGGACCAGCTCCAGCAAACGAGTTCGCTCCGAGAACACGGGATGAGCTTCATTCAGCCACTGCGACAAATCAAACTACAAGAGAAGACGGACAAGCTGAAGGGTTATGTATATGCATTTCTGTAAGATTTTAATATCTTTATTCACAATATTTGTTTCTCATGTCACCAAGTCATGTACATAATATTATATCTTGTCACAAAATTGTCCCCCCCCCACCCTTCCCATCCCACATCTAGCGCTCACATAATACAAAAAATGATACACAGGGCATTTTCATTTAGCCCACTGTTCTTTTCATGGCATGAAGGAACATGTTATATTGTCCCAAAAATGGTGCTTTCTATATTTGCCAATGCAATCTCTCTCAATGGTAATCCAAAATGGAAATTAAATACATTTTCCACCTTTTCATAAAATTGGTACCTTAAAGAAGTCGGATGGATAATAAAATAAAAAAATGAAATCAAAAAATTACAAGTAAAAGATACAAACACAAGAAAATAAATAAATATATAAATGCTTGAATGATTTTTTTAGCCCCCTTCCTACTAGATAAATGAAATCCTAACTTAACTAAAGTAAAGTTAAATAAACTTAAATAGAAATGAGTTGCACCCCTATGGTTCAGTCTGGATCAATTGTTGATGAAGCAAAGATAAAAAGCCACTATATCTTTTCCATTCTGATCCCTTTATTGTGTGGCTATTTTTTTCTAATTTTAAATCAGACATTACCTCCTTTATCCAAATACAAACTGAAAGTGGGGGAACATCTTTTTCCACCTTAAAAGAATCAGACGCTGCACTAGAAGAGTACAAAAAAGCTATAGTTTTAGGATTAGGTTCTACTTGATTAGACAGAGCTGTACTCAACATATTAAAAATAGACTTCCAGTATTCCTGCAGTTTTGGACGGAAATAAAACATATGGATCGAGGTTCCCTCTGCTGCTCTGCATCTGTTACATTCAGGATTAACATTTGAATACATTTGAGCTCATTTAGAATTTTCCACATCTTTTCTATGCATTGGTACATGAGCAGACCTTAGTGAGCAGCATGAAAATGACATCAGCGGTGTCCAGGTGAAGGGAGGTGACCACATCTTGGTAGAGGACAACAAACTGATCAGGAGCTGCGTTTGGAGTGAAGAAGGGGGAAATGAGGGGACAGAGAAGCCTCTGCTCCAGGATGGTTTTCAGGACACGACCGCACTCCTTTGGATTGCCCTGGATGAAAACCTGCACATTTAAAGTTAAATCATTAATTTAAACTCATTAGATGAAGGCAGAGAGTGAACATAAGCGTGTCTTTCCCACTGCTGCCTATATCAGCCACAGAGGAGCAATCTTTTTCTCTCCAGAGAGCAAAAATATCTAAGTTCTCTATTTTCCAAACATGCTCAAAATAGTTTAATAACAAACACCTTAAATAAGCCACTTAGGTCAATAAAGCCACAATTTAGGGTGGATTTTTGATTAAATAAACAAATCTTGCTGATTTTATTGAGTATCTGTGGATGTTTGCTGCAGTTTTCGTACCTGTCCGAGTATCTCCACACAGGACGAGAGATATTGACGTGTTGGGGGGTGCCTCAGTGTGTCCTCACACACAAAAGAGACCACCTGGTAAAAGGCGGACACGCCAACCTGCTGCACTGCTGGAGAGCTCTGCACTTTATAAATATTCACCAGAGCCCTGAGAAAAGTAGAAAATCTCTTTTAAATTAGATAAGAAGTTCATTTTCAGTCAAATTCCCCTTTAAGTGTTGTTCACTGTATGTGGAGCAGGAAGGTGGATTTTTACTAACGTGATGAAGTTCTCAGTGTGGACTGCAGCCTGGGCCAGGCTCTGAGGTGGAGCAGCCATAGCATCGGTCTGCAGCTTCTTGATATCCCTGCGTAGTGATGTTATCTGGTTGTGCACGGCCTCCTGTCTCTGGACACGCTCACACTGCACAGTCACACACACATAAGACAACATTTGTTAAATGATCCTTTAACACATGATTTTCTCACACTGAAAGCGTTATACCGTAACGGTGATGTTTGCGGCTCCTTGACAAGGCTGACCTCCCTTCCCTTTGCACTCCAGGGCCATGCTAACTTGTTCTGGTCGGTTCTTGAAGAGCAAAGGAAGACCCTCCAACAGCTCTTGCTCCATCCCCACCTGCTGTGCTTCACGTGCAACTGCAATCCTAACAACGACGTGAAGTATTTTAGCAGCTGTCAGTTATCTTTTCATTCCACATCAGACTGCAAGCGAGGAAAACAACATGCTTGAACGCTACCTGGCCTGATCCTGTAAAACGCTTAGGTCCTGCTGTAAAAGTTTAGCTGAAGCTTTAGAGTCGCTGAGGCAGGAGGGGGGGACCTCAGCCACTGGAGCCTGAAGAACCTGGAGCTCAGGGGCTGGAAGGGGAACCGGGTGCTTCTCCAGGTTGGACATTATGCGCTCTCGTCCTGGAGAAGCATCCAAAGAACATAAGTATTAGAATAAATGGGTGAAGAGTGCAACAAAAAAGACAAGATAAGGTTCGATGCAACAGTGAAAGCATATATATGTGTCCACAATACAGTTATATCTCCAATCCTACTCATACAGGTAGTTCTTACTTTTGATGGACTTATTCATACCGTTGCTCAGGCTGGAGTAGTCAGTGAAGCCCAGGTTCTGGTTCTGCAGGAACATCGGCTCGCTCTGCACCTTTTCCCACAGCGACAACACCTCCTGAGCATCATAGTGCAGACGCTCCTGGTCCACGTACTCCAGCCACAGTTCCTACAACGAAACACACAGATTATCTGAAAAGTAATGAGCCATTATAGTATTTATTTTTCCCAAATCTAATTGTAAAAGAGGGAGGAGCCCCTGACCTGCTGCTGCTGCATGACCTTGGCCAGCCTGTGAGGCTCATACTCTGGTGGAAGGGAGGGAAGGTAAACCTCCTGCTTTTGCAGAGTCTCATCATCCAACCACAAAGCAAAGACGCCAAACAGCCTGCAGGTAAACAATCAATCAATTAACTACAGTTTAAAGGCTGTAGAACAACATTGGTTGGACTTATCATTATGAATTTACCTGACAAGCTCTGAGTGGAGCTGTGGAGAGGTGAGGTAAGGCGGTTGAGGATTATTAGGGCTTTCGTCGTCCTGACTCTCTGATGAAGGCGTCTGTGGTTGGGGCACTCTAAGAGCCTGGCTTGCTGTATGGTGGAAATCAGAAACTTCTTGTATTCTCTGCCTTAGATCTTTTAGCAAAGCAGCCTGAGAAGAAGTCTGGAAGAATCTCCTGCCGATGCATCCTCCAGCAGCCAGCCTATAGGGCAACCAGTAAACAGAAACTTCTGATCCATCCACTTTATTCCCCTCATTGTATGTTTGTATTTTTTTTCATTCAAATTAGATTTAATCTCACCCATATTCTGGTCCAGGCTGTCTGAGGTAGAGCTGTAGGAACTTCTGCCAGATCAGGGGAAGGAGGGGGTGGTCTGGTGGTGTGGTCAAGGCCTGACAAGCCCAGCGATACACCTGAAGGCGCTGCAGAGACGGGGCTACGGGGAGCTTCAGCTTCTGCTGTGCTTTCTTGCTCCAACACATAAAAACACTGTTATCACATAGCAGACATCAAATCTCATCCATTCATAATGCCAAGATGCTAAAATATACTAATATACTGCTCATTATACTGTATCTCCAACATGCAAACATTTTGTTTCCGAGGAACCAAACATAAGAACTAATCTCTTACAAGGTCCTAAATAAAAGTCATTGAGCTTGTAGGAGAACGTCCAAATTTCTTTTGACTTTCTCTACTTTTTTAGGATTCTTAAGTCTAGTTCTATGGGAGGGGATCACCACAGAAATGTTAAATAAGTCACCTGCAAACCTCTGCACCTTTGAATGTTAGTCCATGTTGATAGAGACAGAGCTAGCCAAAAGTTTACATAAATCTAAATAAATTTGTCATTCATTCGGGTTGTACTTTTTTGGGGGGGGGGGTTGAAATGACTAAACATAATATAGCTTCTGTTATTTTTATGTAAACAAGTTCAAAACAAAACACAACTAAAACATGGTTGAATCCCAGCAATAAATCTATTGAGAAACCAAATGCTTTGCGTTATTATCAGTATTAAAACATATATGTGACCATGTTACTTATCAGAATTTAGTTAGTTTAAAATGTAACAACAATGAAACATTTTAATCATAGTTCATTCCTTGGTATATATCTGATATGTTTTACATATGTCCAACTTTAAACTATTTGAGCCAAACTGTCAGCCTTAGATTAAAGTAAAACATCAGAACCAACCTAGACAGCAAGGTAGGATATTCATCATAAAACTGGACACCAGGCTCACTGTCCAAACTAATACCAGAAAGGATTTTTAGTTTTAAATTGACACCTTCAAGCTTGAGGAAATTCTTCAGCTGCAGTCCGATGTTCAAACCCTAAATGTCTGCCGTGTTCTGCAGTAGTACCTCCAAACTCTTCAACCTTGCCTCATTTTAGTAATTAATTAGTTAAAACCCAAATACATAAGGTAGCTTTAATATTATAATCACTGCAAACACATTAAAACTGATTTAGGAATAGTTATTGAATGGCACCAACCTTAAAACTAGCAAATATTTATGGCCTAAGCTTGAAATACAGACCATTACAAAAGATAAAAATATCGACCCCTGCAAAGGCTTGTTGAAACCCAGCCCATGAGTTACTGCAACATTTTATTTTCCTTTAGGATTAATAAACTTTTCTTTTAATTGAGCTGAATTGAAAGGAGCTGTACTATTGTTCATAAGAGTGATTCTGTATCTTGACAAAATTATGGCAGGACTTGATTTATAGTTAGAAAAAAAGGCCTGTGCCTTATTATAAACCTGTGAAAGGACATTTGATTAAATTATAGTGGAGGTGAGTGCGTATATTTAAGTCTCTATCTATAACTGGGTCCCTTTTTGAATTAGAAAAAGTCCAGAGTAAATGCTAACTGTTTGCACCTTTGTTTTTAGTACCGTTGTAGTGTAAGGCAAACTACACCACAAGTAGATAGCAGAGTAAAGTAAACCAGTAATAAGCAAGTCATAAACTAGAAACAGGACTTTGCTGTGTGAATCTACCTTTAAGGCCTGATCCGGGGAGACGCCGGGCTCAGACAGCAGCTCATTTTCAACGCAACGTCTTAACTGGGACTCTTCTTCAAACATGCCCTCCGTGTTCAGAACCAGCCATGCAAACCACACCTGCAGTAACAGCAGCCCTGTCAGGTCTAGAACCAACGCCGTCTACAGAGCCCGTATGGATTGTTGCTTTAGAAATCCTTACTTCTCCACTCAGGGACTGGCCCTCGATGAAAGATGGCGTGGTATTTCCTGCAATCCAGCCAACCAGAGAGGAGAGCAGACCCCGATCTCCATGGTAACCTAAAGCGTTCTGCATGTAAACAGAGGATATTCAAAGATTAATGGTGCAGATATAGGATCCCTCTCCGCTGAAACCCAGTTAAAGGTGGTTTACAGAGCTGAATTCATCTCTAACCCACTAGACGCTCAACAATCCCTTATAAACACTGCACATACCTTATGTTGCTGGTAAAGGAGCTTCTGCACACATTCTTCCTGGTGATGAATAAAAGCAGCACAGCAGATCTGGTCCATGAGGAACAGGACCGTTTTGTCACGATACCACAGGTTCTGCTGAGTCAGAATTCCGACCCAAAACTCCAACACGGCGGCGGCACCGACACGACCGGGCCGGGAGCTCTCCACCACATGACTCTGATGACAAAAAACAAATATTTAAGAGTTCATGATTTGTTTTTCAGAACCAACACCTGTGGAGAAATCAATCCAACATAATCTTAAACAGTGTGTCACTTTCAGTTTGTTTGTTATTTATAGCAAGCATAAGACATCGCTGATATCCAGACAGTATTTGTTGATATTTTTAGGGTGAAATGGTTAAACAACAAAAAAATAAAGATTTTTTTTAAGGCAAGAAGTGGGTGTAAAAACTACAAATGTTCAAAATATTACATTTAGGCACAAAAATGACACTTAAATCTCAACTATTGTTTGGAGGAAGATGGCGACTCGGCCACATCCTTTCTTTCTGAGACACCAGCAAGTTTCTACCATAATTATGGCCGGATGTTTGACTAATTCTCTTTTAGAAGTGGCTTTTATTATAGTTGGTTTCCAGGCACGTATTTAGATCTTATCAAATGTAGCTCAAGCATTTTCATGACATTTGAAGTTGATACTTTATATTTGTTTACTGTTCAATTTCAAAGCCAGAACTGGTTTTAATGTTTTTGGTTCCATGTCCCTTTAAAATTAAACAAGGGTTAAAGACTCCAGCATCTAGCTTTGGAATGGATAAAATATGCTAACATTAGGCTTTTTGAAAATGTTTGAATTAAGCCTAAAAGCCAATTTTGTGGTAAGAAACCAACCAGTTCTACAAGGAAGAGTATTGAAATATCCTGCTAGAAATAAACCATGTGGTTTTATCATCTGGTTACATTGACTGACATAGCTGTATTGGAATATGAAAATGAAGATGTTTGTGTAATTTGGATCCAATGTGGATTAGATTATAAAATGTGAAGTAATGCATCAGATTCTTGTCTAAAATCATCAAGTTGCTTTATATATCACCAGGAAAAAGGATGATTAAAATTCACATGAAAAAGTTTGAATCTTTAATATTCTTCAAGTCTTTTCTCCAACCCCCCAATATGCTGCGATCGGCTCTCATTTTATAAACCATAGCGATGTACCTGAATGACGCTGTTCAACAGACGGACGTTGTCACCATAGTTGGTTCCTGTGAGCAGAGGCGCTACACGGTGTGTGACCTGCTGCGTCACACCTTGAGGACACACGCTGTCGTACTGCAAGAACAGCTGGATGCAGCTGACGAAGCTGGCAGAGGAGGACAGTTGCAGGAAAAGAAGTTAGTTTGGGAGAAGGTGCAGCTCCAGCCTCTACCTGGAGCATGAAAAATGTTCCTGACTTACTGAATGTTGTTCAGGAGGTAAAAGCTCAGAGGGTAGGTGGGGGGCAGGATGTTATCCAACAGATGCACAGCAGCTCTCAGGTAGCGAGACTGAATCAGACTTTTTAGCAACTCAACTCCGTCTGTGCAGAAGTTTTCCAGACTGAAAACCAAAAATTATACGATTACAACTAATTCAGCTCCTAAGATAAATCTCACAACATTTATTGGTGAGAAAACAAACCTGTGCCCCACTTTTGTCATGGCAAGAGACAGGTAGCAACCAATGGGGAGGCCAGCTTTTACAGCCCTGAGAACAGAGTGCATGCTGGGAGCATGCGTAAGCTCTGGAGGAGGGTTGGAAGCCAGTGCAGGAACCGTCCAGCCTCCTTTAGGGTTCTGGGCATTACCATGGAGCTTCAGCCTGAGCAGCAGCTGCCACGCCCATTGACTAAAAGATGCTTCTGGAGACACGCCCAGTCGAAGAACGCTCGCTAGATAGGACACCTTAAAGACGATGAAAAAACGGGAACGTTTTACAAACAAGAAATCAATTTAGTCCTTAAGCTTACTGTAAGAAAAGAGGGATATGTCACCTGTTTGATTCCCTCAGATATGAGCCCACTGTATGGTTTGTCTGTGAGGTATTTCTGATAAGCTTCAGCCACCAGCAGAGCCACCTCGCTGTGGAGGACAGAGGCCAGCACCAAAGAGCCGTTCTGCAAAATCCCCCAAAACATTGTGGATTTTTCAAAACTCCCAAGAGTTTTTAAAAAAATACTTGGAAAACATTCGATTTTAGCATTATCACCTGAGTATAACCCCAGTTCAGACCCTCCAGGATAACACAAGCCAGTCTGTTCTCCACGGCAGACAGCGGATTCTGAAGCAGCCAGGCTCCAATCACCGATATTTCCTCCCTCTGCGGCTTCCACAAGCTCAGAGGAAGCTCCTTACACAAGTACAATGCCATCTAAAACACAGCAAACAAAAGTGAACAGATTTAACATCTGAGAAATCAAACAGATGAGTTTTTATAATGTTTTATTGTGATTCTGTCATAATTTAATTAAATAATTGATTCATCAATAATCTATTTGTAACTAGAGATTAGAGGGACTCACCATTCCTACTGTCTGGATAGTTTCTCTCAGTCTCTCCAGAAGGACAGAGATGATGTAGGGATGGGCTGTTGCTATGGCAGCCAGCAGCTCCCTCCCTACCTTAGAGTAAGTTTCTCTGGTAGACAAACTGACATAGGACACCTGAGGAAAACCAGAAAAGCTAAGTTACAGGAAGAGATGGGAAGAATCTATCATTAATCAGAGTTATGCAGTTTGATTACATTGACTTAATGAAAGCAGAAAGCAAATGAAATGAAGCTAGAATTATCACAGATATCCCTGATTTTTATTATTTTTTGTCCTTGGAAAATATATTATTTTTCTTAACATTCAGTGTTTGCTCTAAGCCATATTTACTGCAAGGTTTTGTGTGTCTGGAATTTTTTACATTTCTAATCATGTTCTAATCACAAACCTGCATTTTATTTACTTTTGGGGCTGATCTACTTTTAGCCCAAATAAGAAGTGAGTGCTAAATTGCTTGTGCAAACAAAAAAAGTGCAGTTGGAGGCCAAGTTGCGGCTAATCTACAAGGACTCTTTGCACAATTAATAACAGGTGCAACAGTGGTGCATGCCCCCCTATTAGGATGAGGATTTTGTATGTCTTACTACCCAACATCACTTGGTGTTTGGTACAGGATAGTGCATTTATTTTGCTTATCCCAAAGGAAGCCACAGTTGACAGCAGCACTGTGCACAGGTGGTAGGTATGATCTCAATAAGGAGAAGAGAAATAACCTTCTCTGCACATATGAAAATAAACATACAAATTAATTAAATGACTTATAGGCACAAACATGGCTGAATAGTTTCTGACATTTGATCCAACTGTTGAATCCAAGCCAAGATGTAAAATGCCATTAGATACATATGAATCTTTTTCACATACCTGGTAAATAAGCAGAGTTATGGTAGTGATAAATGCAGGATCAAAGTGTGGAGTGGGTGTCGCCATGTGTGCCAGTGCAGTGAGGAGGGAGATGCCGTCAGAACTGTTCACTTCACACAACCACCCCTCAAATCTCTCCTGGTGCTTCAGATCTGGAACAGACAAAAAAAAAAAAAAAAACATCACAATGATATTTCAGGGAACACTATGACAATTCCTACAGCATCAGAAGTGCAAAACACATTTAAAGTTGAGATAAAAAGGACAAATGAGTCGCTTTGCTGAATCATTTCTGTAAAGCATGTGGTATTTAAAGGTTTTGGCGTTTGAAGACTTCAGATCTTGAGCTTTGTGTGTAGAATAATACCTCTGAGAGCCTGAATGCAGGACTGGGTGTCGCCAACGGCACTGAGAGTTTCTGGTCCTGCTGTTTCTGCAGACTGCATGACATAAAGAACCTTCCAAAGCATAGAGCTGGACAAAGTCCCATAAGGCATCTCAGACATAAACAACCAGATTCCCAACCTGTAAGATAGTGCAAAAAAATTATTATAATAACTAAATGATTGTCTGTAAGCTGAGACAAAAATTGAATGACTTACCTTTTGTTTCTGAGAACATGCAAAACAGCTCTGAGGAAGAGATGATCATATTCCAGCTGCAGTTTCTCCAGGGTGAAAGAATGCACATGAGAGCTGGACCCACTGGCATCAATCACACTCCTATACTGGGCCCAGTGGTCACTGACGTAACATACAGTCATTCTTAAAGACAGAAGGGAAGTAAAACATCTCAGTTTGGGTCATTTCTGACAACATGACTTAACAAAAGGAGAATGAACATGTAATATTTGCTCATATGCCTCATGCACCGACCGGATGATGTGTCCTATTCGCTTGACAAGTTGTCTGTAACGTGCTCTGTTGTAGGTTTGGAGGCCAAGAGCCAGAATTTCAGTGAGTGAGGAGGCAAAAGCAAAAACACGCATCATCTTCTGACTGGAGCAGGCCTGAGGCTCATAGACACCTGGAGGCAGAGCAGTGTGTTAGCTCATGTAATAAGAGGTAACAGGGTAATAAGTTTAGGATTTTACTGATGCCCTCTAAACTGTTCTGAGGTGGAAAAAAAAAACAAGAAACAGAATTGTTAATCTTTACTGGCAGCACGAGTTTGAGCTAAGAGTAAATTTTCTCCAGTCCACAAAGAATCTTATCCATGTGTCCTTGAAACATACACATTCACACCCAAAAAATACCTGGATAGATGTCTCAGCAAGTTTCAAATTCACCAAATCTTGTTTGAGACCAAAAATGAATGGTTTTACCATTTTCTATTTAATTATATGAAGTGTTTTAAAGTGTCTGGTTTCCTGGACCACACGTGGCTTCCAAGCATAGTTTAACTAGGGGTGTCCCTAACTGATACTGATATCAGAAATCGGACCAATATCATCCAAAAACCAGGTACCGGATTATTTAACCTGAATCTGAAATCTCAGATACAAAAAAGCTGATAGAAACACTTCACTTTTGTTTATTGTTCACATAACCCTTTAGTTGATTATAAATGGATTGGCTGTTCTCATACCACCAGTTGTTGACAAATAATCTCTGTTTAAAAAAAATATCACTTCATTAAGCCTTTTTTAATATCCCACTCTATGCTGATATCATATATGGAAAATATCAGTCGATAGTCAAAGTTACAATAACAGTTCTATGAATAAAAACTTGTATCAATCCATCCCTGGTTTACATATTTAAACAAGGTCACTGTTGTGGCTTTGCTGAAGTCATTACAGAAGCTTAAGTGTACGATTGATGAGCATTTGGATCATTTTTCCCACTCTGTCCTCTTGAGCTTTAGTTTGAATCTTAAAACATTTTTACTTTTCTACTCTATTATTCAAACTTCTACTTCATTCTGGTTAATGGATTTAAAGCTTCTACAGAATTTATATCATAGGAAATCCAGTCCTCGACCCAGGTTCGATTCCGACTTGTACTTTTCCGCATGTCTCTCCCCCTCTCTCATACCCCCTTTCCTGTCAGCCTACTATCTGAAAAATGAGCCACTAGTGCTGTAAAAATAATAATAATAATCCCCCCCAAAATTGTGTGGTATTAATAAAACAAGCTGATATCAGGCTGCTGCAAAAACAACAGAAAACAAAAGCGAAAATCCACTCGAATGTGTGCAGCTTTTCATCTTGTCTTTAAAACCACTTAAACTGTTGAAAAATTGTTTCATTTTAGAAAAAATCAAGTTTAAATTCTTCAAATTAACATATTTGCGCTTATGATACATGTTAGTGATCATTTACTAATGTATTTTGTTTTTGTCTGTACAAACACATAGATGGAGAGGAGTGTTAACATTGATACCCTGTTTGCTCATCCCCAGCATGTGTGAATAGAGGTGCTGGAAGGGGAACTGGTTCAGCAGGGAGATCAGATCTTCCTCACAGAGCAGCAGCCAGCCGCTCTCAGGATCTTCATCCTTAACAAAATCAAGGTAAAAGATCAGTCAAGGAATGTCATAAATTTTTTAAAAAGCCTAAAAAAGCTTGTTCTTTTTTTACATAAAAAGAAGAAAAACTTCTTTTATGTGTTGGGGGCCTTCAACTTTCTTTAAAATGCTAAAAGATATTTGCATTAAAAATGAAATGCAGTATAAATAAATTGATGAAAATTAACTTTGAAGATCTTCAAAAAAAATAAACTTGCTCAAAGGCAGACTTTAGTGCCGTTATCATGGTTTGCATCAAGATGACTGATATGATGACTAATGATGACTGATGTTTTCTAAGTTTTAAATGTCCCTCGGTTAATCAAAACAAAATTAACATCCTGCTTAAAAAATCTCTAGTCCCCTCTGTGACACCCTTCTTTAAACACTAGCAGCTTGTAGGTGTAAATATACCATAATATCATAAAAAGAGAATCTAAATCAAATCAAAGTGTAAAAAATATTGGTTTACATATAATATCTTGATGAACTATTAAAAATATATTATATGAGAACAATAGTATTGCATTAAATCAGCTTCTGTATCTGTATATATTTTAGATGTATCTTTCCTGCACAAACTGGTTCTAGACTAAAATCTTTTTATATTTTAGAAGAAGGTAAACGGGTACCTCCTCTCCTCCTTCATCAACGAGGGTCCAGTTGCCAGACTCAGGTCCTGAAGCTGCTGAACTTTGGCTCTCACAGGGCTTCATGTGACCCAGAAACTCAGCACGGTGTCTTTGAAAAAAAGAAAAATTACAACCATTGAAAGTGATGAAACATAAATCAAAGTCTAAATTTAGAGATTTTTTATGTTGATCAAAGTTTCTAGGAACCCAATGATCCAAAACTTTTTTTTTGTTTCCTTGTAATATAAATAAGATGTGACACAGAGGTCCAATTGCTTTGGTCAGATGGGACTAAAACTCAGCATTTCTTTAACAAAAATCCAAGTCTGATATGTAGTGAAAATGGTGACAGAAAAATATTTTAAAAATTATCATTTCAATACAAAGTTTTTAATCAACAGTATTTTCTCTATGTTTACTATTCACATTTAAGATTATCTCCTAATGTTTTTATATATCTTCATATACATCTAAAGTGTTTTCACATATTCTATAATTGTTTCATTCATTCTTCTTTTCTTTCTCACGTTCTTTGACTGATCACTTTCAGAGTCTATTTCTGATCTCTGTGCAGCACTTGTGTTATAGTGAACCTATCTGTGTGAAAAGTCCCCTGCAAATAATTTTACTTAACTAAAAGTCTTGGAGTGTTTTTAAAATGCATGATGTCCTGGATTACAAAATACCAGGAGATTCTAAAACAAAAACTCTAACACAAAACG
>JAUZNJ010123643.1:21978-44730 GCA_034780135.1 Jordanella pulchra
TAACACAAAACGAACAGTGAGTTTCCAGTACAGCTTCAGCATAAAAAAAAAACAGCTACACATAAATATGCAATATACTCTAAATCCTACTGAGCTGAAAAGAAGAGAACATCTGAGGGAAACAAAGGCTTACGAGGAATTACACAGACTGTGCACTGATGAAAGCTTAAAGATATTTTTCTCTTTTTCCTTTAACCCTGTGAGATCTTACACAAGAAGCAATAAAAGGCATTATAATAATTATAATATACAGGGATGATATTCAATGTGGTCAACTGTGCTTTTATTAAAACACATTTCTGAACCAGAAGAACGTTTACTTCAATCACAGGTTGATATTTTCTGGATTTTTTTATGTTAGATTTACAAACTAAAATAAGGGTTTCTGCACATCTTTACCATTGATTCTCCTAAAATTGAATGGCACTGTGTATCTGACTGGATAAGAACTGCTAAAGTTCTTACACTCACCTGGAAGGTGACATTAAGATGGCTAATGCTTGCATAAAATGTTGCACTCCAGAGCTGTGCCCCAAAACTTGAATCTGTAGAAAATAACAAAAAAAGCAGTGAAGGAAACAGCATATAAAAAAATAAAGAAGAAATGTGGGTCTTCATTTACTTGAAGGAACGTTGATGCCCACTTCCCCACCCCAGCAGGACAGCAGAGAAGATGGCAGAGCAGATACAGGTGCTCCCCTGACCCTCCAATACGTAGCAGAACAACAACCTGGCAGAGGGTTGATAAAAATAAATAAATAAAATCATGAATGAGGTTAGAAAAACAAAAGAATTCAGGTTTTGAATGTGGCGTTGAAACGTATTTACCAGCCTCTCCAGCCACTGATGGATGTCTGTCTGGAACTGTGTGTCATCCAGGACTCTACGTGTGAAGCTGAACAGGACACTGATTGCCTCTTTCAGAGGCTGGAGAGAACAAGGCTGGCTTTGGTTTCCAGAGCAATCTAAAACAAATAGAAAACCAGCAAACTTCATTGTGTTTGGTTTACATTTCTGGAATTATGTTTGGATTAATCAGGTTAAAGCTGCTCTAAGGGAACAAAGATTTTAAAAGTCTCACCTTTTAGCAGGCGATACAAATAGGATTCAATCTGCAGGCGTGACAGCAGAGCTGTATAGGAATGCAGCACCACCTTCTGGTGGAGGAGCTCACTGCATGCCTCCAACAGTAGCCGCAGCTCAGCCAAAATACTCTGACTAAACTCTGCCTGCTGAAAGCGATGGTATCCACAGACCTTAACCTGGTCTGCACACACACCCTGGAGCAATAAAGGCAAAACACATTCAAACAGAAGCTCATTTTATTCATCCAAAAGCAGAACAAAATTAATAAAAGACCTGAAGTGTGAGCTGTTCATCTCTAAAGCTCCACAGGCGATTCTGTGTGCTCTTAGAGTCAGATGACTGAGTGTGCAGCTGCGTGTGTGATTGGTTCAGCTGTCTGCGGCAGCGCCAGTAGTTCTGGAGCAGTTCTGTAAGTTCGTGGTTCTCCTGATGGGCCAGGGCACAGAACTGGGCGGCACAAACCTCTACGCCTTCCAGCCATGTTTGCAGCCCTTCGCCTGGCTCCCATACTCTCAGCTGCTCCAGGGTGAATGCCTGCAGAAGACAAGAAAGCCACACGTGAAATGTGTAGGAGCAGGCGAAGTATTTGTCACAGAGTAAAATTTGTTTAACAGAAATCGTACCTCCCAAATCATATTAACAACTAAAATAAATTGTTTTTAGCTTCCTTTGATCTTTGTTCTCTTGCCTTTCCAAACAGAATGAGGCATCTGTGCCACTTCCTGGATTACCCATTAACAGTTAGGCCAGTTAGATGCACCAGTAATCATTTTGTCATTTTTTAAGAAGCAATGCTTAAAATGCCAAAGATTAAATATTTCTATTTCTTATTATAACGTTATGCTGCTGCAGCAAAATACTTATTTTCCAGGGGTACTGATCAGAGTATATGATGCTCTAGCTGCTGGATTCATAGATCAGGGATACCAGTCCTTGAAAGCAACCATCTTCCAACGTCTGGATGCATCCCTATTCAAACACACCTGGAATAATTATCTGATCAGTATGCATTTGTTCTGCTCCGCGGAGGCCTGGCTCATTTAGGCGTGATGAGAAAAGATGCCTCTAATAGTTTCAGGATATTAGCTAAGGAGTACTGGGGTCAGTATCCATGTTATAGATGAGCCAAACAGGATTTCTCTGGTTGAAAGTTAAACTTTTAGATTCATTCAAATTTGAACCTTATGTTATGACCTCAGATAGGCTAACTAATTAGGCTTACTGCTAAGAGTAGAATTGATGTCATTATATGGTCAATTCATTGAGATTACCTGCATCTCTGGGGCTGTCTTGGGTAATTCTGGGTACAGTTTGCTCCTTGAAAGCTCAGCTACAGACTTCAGAGGATGCAAACTCAGAGGAGAGGATTCTTGTTCCGGTAGCGCTAACACTGCTGGTTCCTTCGTGCAGTTTTTCACTGCTTTGTCGTAGATCTGAATCATAGAGTCCTCCTCCAGCACTGGAAGCGACGGGTAGAGTGCTGGAGCACTTGGGTTGCCAAACTGAGCCGATATAAAAGACTGTTTCCACAATTGAGCGTCTTTTTCTGATGTGCCAGTTTGTGATGCAGCTTCCATTGCAGCGCCCTGAGCTTCCACACCATCATCCTTTTCTTCCCTGTTTGACTCAGTCTGTTGCACTGCCACTAATGGCGTATCTGCTGACAGGTTCAAACCAGACTGTAGAGTCTCAGTTAGTTCTGAAGTACTAGTGGTTTGTGCTGATGAAGTGTCTTGTTTCTCTGTGAGGTTTTCTGATGGCTGCGCTGCTGTGTTGGTGGTTTGGACATGATTCTGCTGATCCTCTTTGGCCTCCTGAGGTGGACAAGGAGGCAGACTGAGGGGGATCTCCGTGAAGCCAGAGGCCTCATCGCAGGCAGGAGGCGGACATGGAGATTTTTTATCCTCATCTGCTTGCTTCTGCTTTTTGCCCAACTGAGAACATAAACATTTTCTTGAATGTTAAAAACTCATTCATAGATATTACAAGCACAGACCAGTCCAAACCCTTGTACTCAGTTACAAATATTCACGTTGTTTACCAAATACATGGAACCACCAAGATGAAGCCTGTTGAAACGTTGCTACTTTAATATCAATATCAACCCAGAGGGTTGATATTGATAGGTGCATTGTAACAACTGTTATCCATGGTGGAAACAGCATCATCCTGAGGGTCTGCTTCTGTAAAAGTTACAATGATACACGGCAAAAAGTAGATTGCATAAAGTGAAGAGAACTTCTAGGTTCTCTAGATTTACCCCAAGTCTAAAAGCTATAGGTTTGAACTTAAACATATTTTTATGTTTCAGCAGGATCATGATTCCAAGCACATTAAAACTAGTTGAATGGATAAACAGGTTAACTTTGTTTCTGGAAATCAATGACCTTAACTTTACACCAAAGTTGTAAAATGTGCTTAAAAGTTCAACTATTTGCATTGAAATCTACCAATTCTATGGAGAAATGACTAAAAGCAACAAAGATCTTGTGACCGATGGGTTACTGAGGAACATAAAGATGATGTGAACGTAAATATCTATGTTATCATAACACACTTCATTTATATTAATAATAATCCCATATTCATGCAAAATTAGTTATTGTTAGATGCCAAGTATTTGGATAAACAAATATTTATGCTTTTCAACACTAATATAATATAAAAGGTATTATCAGTAATAACCGTTAATTGATTTTGAGCTTTTTTTTAGTAGAAATATAAAGATTGTTTAGTTTATTATCTTTACAGTGTTCAACGGGTTATGGTTGCAAAGAGTCCACCGTATCTACTAGATCTAAAGAAAACGTTTTAGAGATGATAGTGCTGTGTTTGGGGTTATCACCTGAGCTTTTCCACTGGGTTTTGTTTTGGTCTTCTTGGGTCTCACAGCCTCCATTTTTAGCGGCCTGATCCCATCAGCTCAGACTACAGCAGCACAGAGTCCTCTGAGAATCGTCCCAGTGAAAACAATGACCACCGGAAAACAACAGGTCATCGTACTTATCAAGATAAACAGAAAACAACAAATGGAACAGTGAGCCAAGTTCCGGATGTGCATTCAAGCTAAAAACAGCCTTTTACATGTAAAAAAGCGATATATTGATCCCCTGCTGGACAGATCTTTAGTCAGTCAGACATCTGAATGTCTAACATGGTATCCACTGTTTTTAGGAAAACAAAACCAATGTCTGTTGACACAACTCCTCTTAGCTAAGCTAGGCTAATCCCCAGATCTTCGTTCGCAACGATGGGTTTATGTTCATTTATGTCTGTCTGCAAGTCTCTGCGTCTTCTAGCCTACTTTTGTCATCATTAAAATACTATTAAAAACTCATCAAAGGAACTGTCACGCGACGGCAACCCCAGTCTGGTGGTCTGCTTTCATTTATTTTGTTTGTTCCAGGAACTACAAGATCGCAATCGGTTAGCACGTGACTACTCCACCCCTCTACGGCATCCGAGAACACCCAAAAGTTTCCAAACAAAAACGCTGTCCTCAAAATTTATATCTAAAACACAGAGTTTTAAAATAAAATTGACAAGTTTGAAATGGAAAAAAGTAAGAAACTAAATAGGCGAGTGTAATGAAGCATATTTAGTTAATAGGAAGTTAGACCGTTGTAAAAAGAATTGCATGAAATTGAAATTGAACTGAAACAACAACCCTGATTTAATGTGATATTGTAAAACAGCCACTTTTTCAGTATTAACCACAACAAAAATTCTATAAAAAACACTCCATAGATTTTATCAGTATTTTATTTGGAAGAAAGAGAGACAATGCATGTTAAAGGAAAATGACACCTTGTTTCATAAATCTGCAGTAATACATTACTCTTCTCATCTCTGTAAAATGTTCACAAATTATCATCTTATTTAATTCCTTAATACAACTTCCCCCCTGACCTGTCTGCCGTATCCCTTTATTTCCATGATGCTACTGGTTTTGTTCTCAAACAAAAACCTGAAGCCTTTACAGAACAAATGGAGTTAAAATTATGGTAAACTACACACACACACAGGTGACTTTTTTGCCAATTTAGTGACTTATTCTGTTGATTCCTTGCATAGGATTTGCTTTGGGGGTATTGGATTAAAAAAGGGACTGAATACAAAGGTATGGCTGACTTTAACCATGGTTTAAGAATCTTTTCGATGATTATTTTGTTAATCTGAACCTGAAAAGCTTAGGAAACACTGATCTTGTAAACACTAACCTGCTGTTCTAAACAACCTGAAGTACAAAACCACATTCATTTTTATCTCACCAATATTTTAAGATTTTGCAACACTTTAGAAATATTTATCAGAGACTCTTTATGTATTATTTATTTCCAGGTATCAGTCTGGTAACAATCGTATCTGAGTAAAACCACTGACCTGCTTAGTGGGTAAAAAAAAAGTTTTATAAATTACAGGTAAAATTTTGTTCTAAAATACCAAATAAACACATACCGGTAGTAACAATGTCAAAGCTAAATGGAAATGCAATACAACCAGCAAGTTAGAGTATAACACTCCCTAAACTTTGTTCCAGATGAATGAAAACAGCTGTTATTGTTAAAGCTGCACAAGTATTAAATCTTTCAGGTTTTATGATATAACATTCGAATTTCAACATTGAATGCTTTCCAATTGTAAATGATACACATTTAAATTCTCTTTTCACTTATGATTAACTCAATAATAAAGGAACTAACAACAAATTTATTCAGGGTTATTTAAAGGCATAAACATGCATTGTGAATAAAGTGAGGGACTGTTGGAGGATGTGTGTGAGGTTAAGGTCTGCAGCGATGTCTGAACATCTGTCTCCTGCCTGAATAAAACGTGTAAAGGGAGCTGTTCCTGTTGGCCTGTGTGACTTAGATATGGACTGAAGAGAGCGGGTGTGTGGTGAATATATGCTTGACTCAGGGCTAGGCTGAGGATCTCTGTTTTTTCTTTGTAAAAACGCAACTCTATGCCTCGGCGACGTGCCAACACTAGCTCCCTCTGAGCCACTTGCAGCTCCATTGCTAGCAGCCCAGGAGCTTTCTGCTCCTTTCCTAGCCAATCCAGAGCCATGCTGCTCCTCATGGACTCATCAAACCCTCGCTGGGAGTAGTAGGTAATCACACTCTGGGACAAAGGGGAGAAAAACATGCAGTTATAACTGCAGAATAGCAGGTGAAAAAGAAGGGAATGAAATATACTAATAACAAACAGAAATGTTGAAAATATGTTTAAAATATGGGACTTTTGTATAAAATCTTAACTATATACCTGAATTAACTTTGTATTCAGTAAAACATAGATATACAAATACAGACTAATTAAGTAGTTAAAAATTTTAGTTGTTTCTGTGACAACACCACTGTATCTAAAATAATCTAATAAGTAATTCCCTAAAATTACATCTAAGCTGTTAAGCTATTCCTTGTTTCCCCCAAACCTGTTTGTATGACTTTTACCTGTCGAGAAAAGTGCTTCTCCCTCAGAGCCTTTAGTGTCCCATTCCAGTGCAGCAGCTGGAAAACTGTCATCATCTCCTAAAGAAAATTGATAACGGGGGGTGGTTAAACCAGGACTTCTTTATTTGTATGTTTTAACAAAGTAAACTTTCAAACAGTGTATTGCAAAAGTATTGACATCCATGTGCATTTCAAACATTTTGTAATTTTAAAGCGACAATTTGTGCTGGTTTTTATAGGATAAACCAGCAAAAAGTACTTTGAAGAAAAATGAAAAGTACATAAGGTTTTAAGTTTTCCCTAAATTACCCGTCTTTATTCTAATTCTTCCTAAAAAATCCTGAGAACTTATTGAAACCTTTTCTTGGTGTCCATGGTATCTAAAGATGCATTTGAAATGGCTTGCAGTTGTAATTCCAGCAAAAGATAGTTGCAGAAAATATTGACTTTGGAGGGAATTATCACATTTTTAGATGATTTTTTCTGTAGAAATCTTTTATGTCAACATAATCACTGCCTTGAGTTTATCTTTTAGAAAGATTTTAACTAAAATGAACTGTAGCTTCCAATAAGACATTCATGGTTGCAACATCACAAAATAGTTGGGAAGTTCACAAAGTATATATAACATGTATTTGCTGCTATCTTATTTGACAAGAAATACTGTTAACATTTCAATACTTTGATAATTGGTCTAAAAGATGTCACAAATTACAAGTTTGATCTGAACTTATAAAAACAGCACCTGTCCAAACAGCTGCCATACATTAAGAGGAGGGGAAGTTGGGGTTAAACACGATGTGTTTACATTGGCTTTAACTGATTTAATGAGGTACAAACAGAAAACATTGGTTTTATTTTTGTTACGACTGAGGAGTTTGTTGTTCATAAATGTACATGTAACATATGCATCTCATCTTCCACTGAAATTTAAATATAAAACAAATAAAATATGAACTTGAAGCTTCTTTATGACACCACAGTTTTCCCAGATATCAACATATACAGTCATATGGGTATTATTATGATAATAGTGCTAATTAACCCGTTTTCTCAGTATATTATCTTCATGTCTGAGGATGTGTTTATTTACTTAGTAGGAAGCGGAGGTGTTCATGCCTCAGTTTCTCTGCCAGGGTCAAAGAATGAGCAGAGATATTTCAGGAAAGAACAGACTGGGGATGTAATGATGCAGTTAGAAGGTACAAATACCACCAACAGTTAAGCTTAATGGTTCTAATAAAGTCAACATATAACTTGGTTCATAGAGCATCTCTGTGAAAATGATTTAGAATAGGAAAGTGTTGGGACCATATTTTGCTTTTAGGGAGGAGGTTTAGTGCTCCTTACAGTAGTACCTATACTCAGCCTGATTAAGTTTTTTACTGGTATTTTGTTCCAGTGTAATTTTGGTTTCTACTTTACCAGGGTTCATAGCCAAGAATAAAACCCACCATTGGCGCTTCAGGGTTCCTCTTTCACAATGAAGCTATGATTAAAATCCCACAAGTAGACTTCATTTACTGCTAAGGGGGCTTCTGAAACAGTTGGCTGCACCAGGTTTTATTAAAAGGGAGTCAGGTTAAACATGACTACAAGAGAATACAAATTTAGACCAAAGATTTCACATTGTTGCATACAAACATATATGAATAATGTTTGCAAATAAAAAAAAGAAATGTAGACATGTTTTTTTTCTTTATAATTAACATACATATTTGTGATTAATATGGATAGGTGAAAAAAATAACAAAACTGTGCAGGAGCTTTTAGTTTTTACCTGGAACTCCAGCATGGTCCTTCCAATGTAGGACTGAAGCAGCAAACTGTACGTTCCTATGCTGGTGCTCGAGTCACATGCATCCTCCATAGGAACCTTTGCACAGAGACATCAGGGTAAAGTAATACTCATTTTAAGTTAATTTAAAACTAAAGAAACTGGTAGCTGCAAACACCCACTGCACTTTCTGTGGTGGCTTGGTTCAGACTGTGAGTGATGAACTCAGTTGTGATGCGTCGACATGGAAGCTCGTTCACCATTGAGTTCATCAGAGCCACACGGGCTGCATCCCTACGTGCCTCTGCTTGAGTGTCACACACCTGAGGAGGCAATTAAAGACCTGAGATGTAAAAAAATTAACCATCAGAGAGCTCTCACATTTTAAACATTATCATGGGATCAGATCTAAAAGCACTGATAAGATTAAAACGTTGCAGGGATTCAAACATGACCCTGCTGGCTGGCCTCTGAGAGGAACCTAACCTAAACCTAACCTAAACATTTTATGTATTTCTAATAGTTTTGAGCATTTGTATTTTTTTTCTGCTTCTTTTAACTGATCGATTCATTAGTATCTGATTAGTCTAATGAGTATATCTTTTAATTTTGCTTAAAAGTGGATGACAATTTAATAAGACTCAGGCAGCTAAAATATCTAAAAGTAACATATGGGAAATATGAATAAAAGGCTGTTTATGCCTAAAAACAGGCAACTGTTCACCATTCAATCCTTTAGAAATTACCTTTTCGTTAAAAAAAAATAAGTTATCAGCCTCATGAACTCCCTAGCTCATATATATATATATATATATATATATATACACAATTAAATAAGCAATAAAATAACACAATGATAATTTAACTTATATCCTCCATCTTGGTTTACTGTAGTTCCTGCCAGATTAGAGCAGCCAAAACTCTGTGAACATTTTATCAACAAACCCTCTCTACAGTTTAGAAAACCTTTACCTTGTGTAGAGTTTTATTGTCAGGTTGTTTAGATGTATTCTATACATAACATTTTATTATGCGTTTTAATTTAAATCTGTAATCAAGTTAACAAGTAAGTTTAAAGCATTTATGACTAATAATATGAGTCAATATGAGTCTTTTAATACATGACAAATGACAGTACCAGTGTTCCAAAGTTAATAATTGATTTAACACTTTTTCTGTTTCAAGTATAATCAGAATAAACAGAACATAAGCATTCCTTAAAACACATTTCCAATGTACAATTTAGTGTGTTTATGCTACAGAAGAATTTAAAAGTAAAAGGTATTTTGGTGATAAAATCACCTTATAGTTGCCAAAGCAGCTTCCTCCCGGTAGTGTGACGTAGCAGACATAAGGGGGACCAGGGGAAGGTGCTGACTCGTATAACAGCAGACTATCCGTTTGGCTGCCAGATTTCCCACAAAACCTCTCAGACTCGGTGGAGGAATCATCTGACTGAGCTGTTTGCTTCTGTTCCCAGAAGTTATGCAGAATACCCACCACATTAACTGCACACAGAAAGATGATGAGACATTAAAATCATCCTTAAAGGACTCCAGACAAATTAAGAATTAGTCTGTATTCACACTTTTACAGAAATTAAACTGTTTTAAATAATTTAACAATATACAGAGTACTTCATGTAAATATACAAAGCAGACCCTGGTATATAACTTGGCAGCATTCTTGAGTATGTTATCTGAGAGGAATAAAAAACCTCAATCAAAACCTTTCTCTATTTACTCTGATCACCATATTCTGACCCAGTCTACGGTTCCAATGTTCCAGTCTCCTTTTCCATGTGCAGTGCAGGTTACTGGAGTTCATTTTGCACCAGCAGTCATGAGTTTTAATCCACTTGTTTAAAAGCTAGGCCAACTTTATTTTATTAAGCACTTTGAAAAACAACAGTTGCTGACCAAAGTGCTTGCCAGCCACAATTACAGCAAGTATTCTTCAGTTACTAAATGAGCTTTTCTTTAAAAGTTACAATTCAGACATTTTTTTTAAATTAACAAGTGTAAAATTACAAAAAAAAGAAGAGAGCTTGATAATGACATGTAGATTTTTCATACATAAAAAGCTTTAAAAACCACACACAAGGACCAGAAATGTCTCCTGGTAATTGTTGTGTATTTGGGTTGATGATTTCAATTTAGTGAGCTGTTATTAGTTTTGACCCTTAAATCTTAACAGTTCATGAGTAAAAATACCATGAAGGATGCAGATATGAATGGCAAAGCTAAAGTAAACAGAGACGAAGGCAGAAACCATCATTTTACATCCGATTTTTCATGCATTTAAATCCCTTGTAAATGAATTACAGTAAAAAAAACTGATTGAGCTCATTTCCTTAAATAGGGACAGAATCTTACTATATGCACCCTCAAAATGAAATTTGGATTTAACTGAATCTCTCTTTCTCTGTGCCTAATAATTGCCCATTCAACAAGAACCTTCATTAGATCCTGAACATAACATTATTTTAACAAATCAGATGATTTAGTTTTTATAAAAACCTAATTAAAATTAATGGATGACAAACATTTTCTTGTAAAATCTGCCCTGGCCCTTTAACTCAAGCAGTTTCCATTTGTTTTACTTTTGCAAAAATATCTTAAAATCCATGCAGTGTTCTTAAAAGCATTTCCAATGATCTCTAATTCCACAGAATACAGGTTAGACATCTTAAAGAAAACAGATTTCATCTAAATTACCCCTCAACAAAAAAACAAACATAAAACCCAAATGTATAACAGAGTCCAACTTATAAAAGTTAGACTGATTTTACAAGAAGAAGCAAAAGGTTTTCCTTTTAAAAAACTCACAGTCTTTGGGGCCGTCATCCGTCTCACTCTGTGACAGGTATGACATGATATCCGCCTCCAGCTGCATGTGGCTCATCGTCATCCAATGTTCAGTTCTGCCTCCAAAACATTTGGTCCATTTCTATATCAAACCATCAAAACTAAAAACTATCACCCACTGGGAACATCTCAACACAGAATATAAAGTAGTACCCTCCTCTCCAGTGTGAACATCCCATCAGGACTTCTCTTTTGAAGTAAACCATCTTTGTCACTCTCTGCACCAATTAGCTCAGAGGGCCCCTCAGCACACAGACACAGCGGTGCAGGGCAGGAATGCTGAGCCCCTCCCCTCTAGACTGTGCAGCTGGCTAATCCTTAAACAGAGATGGAAAGTTTAAGACCTGCACAGATTAGCCAAAGAATAAGACTGGACTATTATAACAGAAAGATAAATCAAAAGTAAAAATAAAAGCCATTACATACACTATAGGTTATATTGGAAAAAAACACAAACAAAAAAAAAAAAAAACGGGATAAAGGGAACGGTTCTTCTTGATTAGTATCCAGGATGTGTGGGGGTGGAACATTTCTGACTTCACACTCAAATTTGAAGCCACTGAGTTCAGAGCCTGAGCTCCATTCATCCCCTTCAATATGAATGGCTTTTGTTCATGTGTGAATTCACCTCCTTTATAAAAGCTGCTTACACATAAATTAGCCAAATTCTCACAAAAAAGTGGTTTCTTAGTGAGCAAGTTTTACTTTTTTCATTAAGTTACTGAGTAGGCTTTACATACAGCATGTTTACACCGAGGGTTACTTTTGATTAAAAACAAAGATACACATTTAGTCATTTTATAAAAATCAAACCATTTTGAAAAGCTGTACATCACTTGTTCAGCTATGCAACAAAAGGGTTTCACTTAAATATTAATCTTCTAAAAGGTAAAAACAACTTTGAGAAATCACAACTTAATGATTTATGGTTTAACTCTTAACTAAAATGCATCTACAAAATAAGATATTCACAGTTGAATGTGTTAAACAAACAGGTAGTTTGAATAGAAAAAAAGACCTTTTCCGAGACATATACATTTTTTATTGTGATATTATTCTTTGATTATTAATGATAACATAAAAGAGATTGAGTTGCTGTGCAGATTCGTCCTTTTCTCCATCCATGATGAGAAATTTAGAAGAAGATAAGTCCACCAGTCCACCTACAATGACACATTATCCCCAGAAGGAGGCAGTCTCCATGCTGGACTTGATATTATTTTGATTCTCCCTTCTGGATTTGGTGACCAGGTTAGCCTCTCCCTTCTGCAGACGTCTCCTCTGTGCTGCCTTCTGCTGTTTGGTGAGCTGCCGCCGCACTTTCTGACGGACAACTTCCTGCAGAGCGAATTTCAGCGGCATATTACATTAAAAAAAGTCACAGTGTGTATCCAACACAATAATATAAACAAAGCAACATAATCTGTTGCAAAACGTGGACAAAAAAAACAAACGATTTTACCCAAAACAGTTAATTATTAATGCTATAATCATAAGTTAATCAGGCAAACTTCCAAACAGAAGAGTATTTGTAGCTACAATAATATTTGTGTGAAAGAAGCCAACATCAGTGGGAATCTTTACTTACAGGAGGAATGGTGGAACAGCTCCCGATGCTACCAATGGTGCCTTCACTGTCAGTTCTTCTTCTATGTTCAGCAACCTGTTGAAGACTGTCTGAGTCCCTGGAAAAATAAAAGGAGGTGACATTATATTCTGCATACTTCACCAGAGATTTCCTTATCTGATCATAAGAATCAGATTAGGATCTGGATCAAGGCTTATTTTCCTTTTTAAAAGAAGCAGTAAGAAGTTTAAGGTAAAATGAATCTAAATCATTTTAATTTGCCATCCGGGATGGAAAAACAGAAACATTCCCAATAAAGAATCCATCCTCTCCATCAACAAGGTCTTATGTTTGTCTTATTTCAAACCTAAAGGTTTGGTTCACAGCACCTTTAGTGCAGGGTGAAGACCGTGTCTACTTCCTGGTTCCTGAGCCAATCATAAGAGAGATCTCAGGGTGGCCAAAACAGAGAGCAGCATTTGGCAAAACGACCAGCAGCAAACATGGAAGCCAGGAGGAGGAGGGGTTCATAAATAGATTTTTTTGTGTTATTTTCAATATCTGTGATCATTGCCAACCACAAGTATCTCATTCTTGGTCAGTCACAAGAATGATAACACTATAAATCCTATGAGCCAGATGTGTTTAAAGTCACTGTAGTATTTGTACTGAGGGGCAGACACACAAGATGCATCAAAGAAAACGACTAAACATACAGTTAGCTAATGCTGCACTTTAGCTTAAAATGTACAAAATATCTACAGAGCTTAGAAACATCTGCAAATGACATCAGTAAAAACATAATAAAACGTATTTAAGTGTTGGGAAAAGTAATAGTTAATATATTTTAGAGTATTTTAAGATGTTTAAGCTGGGCTCCAAATGTCACTTTGACATCAGGTCTCTAAGATGCGGTTTCTCTGTCAGCAGCTCACCTGAATGGCTTGAACTCCTTGTTAGAGGAAGAAAGCTCAGCCAGCTCTGGACACTCATCCTCTGCTTCCTCCAACTCCTCCTCACATTGTGTTCCTTTTTCCCCGTCGCCTCCAGCTGTGGACGCCACCTCTGGAACTTCTTCTTTAGATTCCTCAATCCTTTCCTCCTCCTCAGTTGTTTCGCTGACTTTCAGGCCCTCCAGTTCCAGCATTGCGTGTTTATATTCATCCATATTGACGCTCCCGTCATCCTTTTCTGCCTCATTGTCTGATGCTTCTTCATCTTCATCATTTTCATCATCATCTTCCAGTTCTTCATCTGGTCCAGCTGGATGCAGTAATTCAGCACTAGTCTCCAAATCTTTGGTAAAGCCGCTGGCTGACACTTCAACATCGAGAGAACAGGAGCGCCTGAGAGAGTGAAAAAAAGCTCATGTAAGAACTACTTTGGCCAGGAGGCAGAGGACACTTATCACGGTTCACTTTAGAAACTTAAACCCATATTAATTTGATATTAGTTATCAATTATATAGGTGCACTCAGGCATATAAAACATAAGTACAAAGAATTTTAAAAACAAAGGATTTAGATAGATAAATCTTTATTATCATTGTCACAAGAACAATGAGATTTTAAAAAGTGCCATCAGTCAGTGCATAATAATAATAATAATAAAAAAACAAACAAAATTGGATTCAAAGGTTCAATTTAATTGTGGAAATCATTTCTTTATACACTTTAAACAGGAATGGACTGGTCACCGGGCATAGAGGGCGTGTGCACGGTGGACTGACGCCCATAGTTTGGACTGGCCCAAAAAAAATCTATTAATTAAAAAAAAAATCTATATTTAATAATATATCACTTTAATGTGAACACCTCCATAATGCTTCATTGAACACCTTTGCATATAGTTAAAGAACTGATTATAGTTGGATAGAATGCATGTGGAAAAACACAGAGCTCTGTATCATGCTGAGGGTTTGTTATGCTGCCACTTGTACCACCGCATTGCACTAAGATTACATATTATTAATAGAAGATCACACTCAGATTCTTAGATGGTAGATGATCAAAAACAAAATTAAATAAAAACCTGGACATGGCTGGGTGTCCAACAAGACAAAGATCCCAAACAAACATTAAATCTGGAATTAAAATTAACTTTATATAACAATAGAGTTTTAATATTGAAAACAACATCTTCTGTGTTTGAAATATATTACGTAGTCCTTATTCTGACCTAAACTTTATATACCCTTTGAATTCCCGGCAAATTTAGGTTTTATATGAAGTTTTTATCTTTTTAATTTAACAAAAAATATAAGAGAAGTTACCTGATATCTTTGAAGGTTGGAAAGAGCTCACTTTCATAATTAAATCTCTTAGCAAAGAAATCTCTGATGCATTTGACGTCACGGTCGAAGTACCTGCAGACACAGGTTAGAGATGTGAGCAACCATTATGTTTCCAACTTTAATCTTCAGGAACGGGGACGCACCATTCAGCATTTGGGTGTGATGTAGAAACCATCTGGGGGAAGTCGATCATAGTTATGTGGTCCTGGTCGTCCAGCATGAGGTTAAACTCATTGAAGTCTCCGTGAATCAGGCCATGATTGGCCAGTTTGACGATAAGCTCCATGAACTCGCTGTACAGTGCAGCTGGGTCCTGGAGCTCATGCACCTGACATCTGCGGCGGTGGGAAAATAGATTCAAATAAGAACAAAGCTTTAAACTGTTGCTTTTTGCAGAAAAAATGGTGGAGGCTGCCCAGTTTACGCACAGAGGATATCCATTAATGAGCTCCATCACTACAGCATGTCTGTTATAATCCACAGGTTTAGGAACAGGGAAGCCTCTGTCATACAGAGCCTGGTAAAGGAAGAAGAAAGACAATTTAACTGCTATTTTGTTAACATTTTCATTTCCTCTGCTCCACACTTCGACTGATTTAGCCCATTACCTTCATGTAGGCAAACTCTTTCATGGCCGAAAGGCGGGAGAGGTACAGCCAGGACATATTCCTCCTGTGTTTGTGGTAATCCCTCTTGTTTTTAAGGTTTCTGAAGGACGTGCGACCCAGTCTGTGCAGCTTCAGGGCGTACTGCTCCCCATCTGGGCTTGCAACTATATAAATGTCTACACACAAAAAGCAGAAAAAAACACAGAGAAAAATTCTCCTTTAGACTCTAGGAGAGAAACTGTATAGTGATCTGAGATTTTAACAGCTATAATTAAAAAAGTATTTAAAAATATAAGCTGAGAAACTGAGTTAACAAGCTTACATGATTAATATATATATTTTTTTCGCCTCACCTGACTCTTTGCCTACACCCATCTGGTTACCAACTGACAGAATCACTTCTCTGGAGCACAAAGTCTTTAAAGCCAAGTAGTCGTATCCTCCATAGTTCAACCTGTAGCCCTGCACAGCTAAAACCAAACACACAATGCATATCAGAATAAATTACCTCTATGCGTAAACATCTTCTCCACTAGAAGGTCTGGAACCCCCCCAAAAAAAACAAAAACAAAAAGTATGATCTTACTTTTGGAACGTTCGTAAACGACGAGTTTGTGTTTTACGAGTTCTCTGAGAATCTTGTTGCAGCCGCCATGTTTGAGGCTGGCAATGGATGAAAGAAGACTCACTGGAACAATTTCATGGTTTTTCATCCCCATCTCAACCTGCGAGGGGACAATTTAGAGAAACAGAAGGTTAATACCCTTTTTAGCTACTTTCTACCAACAGATAAGTGCAATGTATCCAGGCTATTTAAGAGACTCAGTGTTATCCATATTCTATTTTGAAGCAAAGAGGCTGAAAACTATGTTTGCAATAGTTTAAATATCTTGGATGAATTTGGATCGTGCAAAAAATATCTAGAACAAAGATAATTACTGTGTTCAAGGTTCAAGTGTCTTCGTTCGACTTGAGTAATAAACAACAATGAACATTATGGCTTATAAATCTAATCTCTGATTTTTTTCCATCTAAAGCCGAGTAATCCAGTTTTGTTCTGTTTCATAATAAAAATGACACATAACATGTAAATCTTTTTGAAAAATAGCTTTAATATCAATTATCGCCTCTTTGAGGTAATCTAAATTGAAAGGAAAACTGAACTTAAGATGTAAAAAAAATGCTGTAAAAGAATTATGTTTCACAACAAATGATTAAAATTTAACACACTAAATGTTTGCAGCCAGTGGTATCACACAGAAAATAAGTGTATCAGCTATCAGTAGTCTACACATCTAAAAACAAAAAGTAATTAAATTATTTCAATAAATTATTTTTTTTAATCCAGATTTTCCAATTAAATCTTCATAGACAAAATGACAATTAATTGACTAATATTAAGTGGTAAAAAAGTGCGAAATAAAAGATTGCGACAACGCGAAAGGGATACTTACTTTGTGATGTGACAATAAAATAAATGTTGACCTAATCCAATTTACTGAGAATCTGGTTGCTTCCAGTTCTTAGTTTTTCAATCTATTCAAGTAAATGATTTGACTGCTAACGTAATACTAATCATATTGACCTATGTGCCATAGAGGACAATGCAAATATCTATAATTACCACTTTTAGCACTGGAAAGTATTGTTTTCACGGTCATTTATTTTATTATACTCTGGTATAAACTGTTATTTTTATTAAGTTTTCAGTCCGGGAGAAAAAAAGGAAACAGATACGTGCAATTATATTTCAATATATATTAACATGACATAAAGAAAGTCATTTAAATGCGATGTTAACACAGTGACGTTATTAAAACACGATTGATTGTTAGATAAACTGAAAATTGAGCTAAGCTAACTCATGCAGTCTTAAAAGCAAAAGAAGCGGTTGGTTCGTTACTTACAGCGGTAAGGACTCGGAAGTCATCTCGAGATAAATATCTCAACATAATAACATTAAGCTTCCCCATATTACAAAAAAACCCAAAACAAACAATAACAAAAACGAAGAGATCAGGTCAATACTATAAACAGGCTTTTTGACGACCAATGCACTGAATTCAGTTAAGGTAAACACATGTGCAATTCTTCTTCTGCTGTAGCTGCGTTCTGCATCCAAATTACAGTCGCATTACGCCACCCACTGGAGATTCGTCAAATTAAAAGTAAATCCTCTTTCTTATCTGAAAGTTTGCTCACTCTGAAAGAAAAAAGAATAAATAAATACCACCAGCAGCTGAGAATCTGTCCTCCCAAACAATATATCATGTAAGATATATACTTTATTAACTTGGGAATATGCAGTGAAAATCAACACTTTGACTAAAGATGAAAAAGGAAGAGGGGAAAAAAGCAGTGTGAGACACTGAATATTTTGGTATTAGTTCAATACCGGATAGATACAGAGCCTATATCGCCAATAGATGTGTAGCCACTTGAAAAAAGAAAAATATATGAAATTACCATTTGATGTCAGTGGAAAACTGGCAGACCAAGGAGGTGAAAAGGTTGCAGTGGAAAATTAACAATTCAAACGGTTGTGTTGAAAACTATCTTTGAAAATTAAGCACAAGGTCTTAGTGTCATGGTGTAATTTGTTCACCATGTATGCTCACCCTTCTATAAACCCAGTGAGCTCATCTTTAGGCACCAAGTCACCAGGCTTGCGTCCTTCAATTCAATTCAATTCAATTCAATTCAATTCAATTCAATCCAATTCAATTCAATTCGGTTTATTTATATAGCGCCAATTCCCAATACTCTATCTTTACAGAGATAATTCAATCAAATCACACAGTCAGATTGATTAAAAAAATTTTTTCTAAGGAAAGCTGTCTGACTGAGTGACTTACTGACTGACTGACTGACTGTGAGAAGGAGGATTTTAAATATTGTTCAAGATTTAACAGGAAGCCAATGAAGAGAAGCTAAGATAGGAGAAATAAGACCTCTGTTTTTAATTTTCATCAGAACTCTGGCTGCAGCATTTGAGAAATGCTTACCAAACTGTTTTGCTAGATTTTGATACAAATAATCTAAGCCTTTATCAATCCAATTTATTGATCAGTTTTTAACCCCATTTAAGTTTGCCAATACAAAATCCCCTCCAACTGCTTATGTGCCTAAAGATCTTGAATTGTTAAGAACAGAATTGTTAAGATCTTGTTTGCTTAAGAACAACAACAACAACAAAAAAAACGAAACTAAAAAAAGGAACATTATTTCTGACTGGAACATTTCATACTTCAAAATAATTCAAGTGCAGAACTCATAGAAAATGTCTGCTCAGAATGCATGTAAAGAAAAAGCTAAAAACCTCCCAAACCAGAAGGGCAAGAACAGAATAATGTTATTTTCCCTTGCAGCGTGGATCGAGATTCAATTTCTCTGTTTTTAATATGCATATGCCCTTAGGCAGCGAAGATGCCTGTGGCATATTCCACACATACCTACTAACACATATATACAGTATAACTTATCTTGATACTCGACTGAAGTGAACCAGCTCCCAAACATAATACCTTCCTGAAGTTGTTGGTCACATCACATATTTTTAGGTTCTCTGATTATCAGCAATAAATGAACTTGTATGTAAATTCAGGTAGGTGGCTCTTCATCTCCACTGCATCTCAAGCTTGGATCCTCTGTCAGAGGCATTGAGGGTTCTTTGCAGTATCTGCAGTTCTTGGCAGTAGCTTTCTCTAGAACTGCACATTTCTGGACTGAGATCACCAATGTTTCTCGAGGTATCTGTCGTAGCCACTTTTCCAGTCAGGGGGTTGCTGCCCTCAATACTCTGATAATCTCGACCACTGGAGTTGTGTCTAGTTCTTCCCTGAGGTAGGGAATGTTTCTCATCTTTCTTTTTGCTGATTTTTCCATCGTTTGGGACGAGCACATTGATCACCACAGGTTCTTAGCTCTGTCATTCTCCGACACCTTGGGAGGTGGCTCCCATTTTGACCTGGGGGTCTCCAGTTTGTATTCTGCACAGATGTTTCTGTACGCTATACCAGTCACTTGGTTATGCAGTTCAATGTTTACCTTTCCTTCCAGTATTTTCCACCTTGCTGTGAGACTCTTTTTAGAGCCTCTTTGCATGGTCTGAACCTGGGATCTTACCCAGTGTGGTATATCTGGGCCTCTATTGCTCCTGTACAGCCATGATCAATGCTTCTGTGCTGTCCTTCACTCCAGCTCTCTTTAGCTGGAGAGACAGACTTTTTGAGGGTTTAACAGAGTCATGACCCCTTTCTGTATCTACAGCAGCTGGATTCAGTACATTCCAGAGGCAGGTAGTCCAAACACTCTGTGAGTGTTTTGGTGGCAGTTCACTGATGCTTCTCACTGAAAGTACAGCATTGAGAATAGATATACTTTCTATCTTATGCTTAGATTTGGCTTATATATTTGTCAATTTATTCCCAAAGTTTAAAGGTTTTTATCTACAGCAAATGAGTTTGGTTTGTTTATTTTGCAGCCTGGGACATTTTATGCATTGCATCAGCTTTGATTACTGTTTATTATGACGGTTATGACTTAGAGTTCACGAAGTTTACACCTTCAGAATTTTATCATCCCTAATTCGCCCAATACATATTATTTATTGCAACAATTTAAGCTTACAAAAAAGTGTATCCAGATACAAAAATGTATTTGCATTCAGAACTTGGTGGGAGTTTGTTTTGGATGAATCGTTGCATCAGTTCATCTAATGTTCTGCTGAATGTTAAGGAAGATCAGGTAGCTATGATAACCATTTTCAGCTCCTTTTATGGTTGGGTCTTCTTCTTGACAAAAATATTTTTAAAATTCTCTATAGGGTAAAGGTCAGGTTAGTTTCTGGCAAATTAAACATAATTATATTTTGCTTTTTAAATAAGGTATTAGTAGTTTTGACAGTGTGGGCAAGTGCCAAGTCTAGCACAAAGTACTTGTGTATTTCCTAAAAGGGCAATGCTCTGTATTTTCACTTAAAGAGACACAACAGGATCAACACTAGCAGGTGACTTAGCTGCCAAAATCAACAGTGACTGTGGAGACTGAAAGCTGGACCTCAAGCAATATGGATTCTGTGCTCAGGCACCTTTCCAGCAGACTGTGGGATGTTGATTTGCAAGAAAAAAAATGGAATCCACTTCTATATAGGACTTTGGAGCACTGAGAATAAGTCACATATCTTTTTCACGTAGTCCTAGTATGATATGATTTAATAAAAAAACTTTTTTTCATTCCTCTAAGCTATTAATAGGCTTAATAGCAGCTGCTTTACAGTTGTGGCTGTGTGAGCCAAAACAGGGCCAATTATTAGTTGGTTTTATGCGGAAAAGAAATTAGATTTACTGTTCAATTATGTTTAAGTAAACTTTAATATAACAATAAACATGGTGGTTGGTGGTTTCATAAAACTTGAATCTATGTTGAAAACAATCAGCAGAGGGCTGAGATACACGATTTTTAACATGACAGGATCTTGTTTGCACAGTGGTAGTAAAACCCATAAAAAGGCGGCAGTACGTGATGGTGAAACTCCTTAGCTTGACGCTAGATGGCGCTGTAACATAAAAGGAATAACGAACGGTTGTTTTTGTCTCAAACATTTTTGCTTTCTTAGGCATGTTCTGAACCAATCAACGCTCATTTTTTACACTATACCTTGTTTTTAGTAATGATCTCAAATTTTGTTGTTTTAAAAGAGAGGAGCGGAACAAGATCTCCCGTTATCAGCCGTAAACTAAATGGATAGTGGTTCATGAATTCTTGCTCAATAATCTCATATCAGGGCTCAACCGGGGGATGTTTTGCTTGCTTTACACAACAGAGCGCTGCACCTGCAAGCTCAATTTGATGAATGTCTTGCTACATTTATAGGGATATTTTACAATTAATATAAAAATACAACATTATTATAATGTTAGTTTTTTGTCTATGTGTGTCAGCTTCTCTTTGTTCCATCACCAAACATTTATACATGTTTTCAATTTCATCACATATCTACACTCCAATACTTTTTTTGCTCATAATATGGTGACAGGAAGTTGGATTATATGATAATTATGTAACTTAATTGGCTGCAAGTAATTAGAGACCACATCTGATTCAGATTGAATCATCATACCATCCTTTAACTCAATTTTACACCAGTCATCTCTCACTGTTCTGTCCTGCTCTCAAGACAGAAATTTTGATTGATTTATTCATATGACAGACTGAAAGCTCCGGCACTCAGCTTCCAAGAGTACAAGTTTTGACAAGAAAACATGTTGTTTTGTAGCCTCTGACAGAGCGTAGACAGAGCAGCCATAGATGTGCTGGGTTAACTGGGAACGCACAGGGAAAATGTTGCCCCTCCTGCCCGCGTGTGGAATTATCTGGTGTAATGTGGCATAACAGCCATTCCTGTGTGTGCACACAGACCCATGCACAAAGAAACAGAGTGTCTTCTTTCCAAATGTATGTAAAAGAAGTCCTTTTGCTATATGTTTCAACTCTGAGCAGCTTTGTTTTAAGGTTGCATTGATTTCAAATACGACCAAAAAAAGTTCAGCTCAACTTTACGTGTTTATGACAGCTCTCACTGCTCCTTCGTGTTCGAAACATGATGATCGCATCCCTTTCCTGTGTATAAATGGTTGAATATTCTCCACAGACCCGCAGTGAAAGTGTCTCCTTTGATAAGAAATTAATGAGCCCCTCGTTGGTGTGAGATGAAAGTGAGAAGAGGGCAGGTCAAAGTGATGAAAGGATCTCTGTAGCACTGACTGCTGGGATCACCACATCTGATGCACACATTGTATATCAAAGCATTTTGCCTTCCCCCTATTGCTAGACCTAAAAACCTTGTTATGTTTTAATAATGTGAAAAAAGCTTTAAAACAATAAAATAAAATAGCAACTATCTAATGCTGTCTGGCATACAGAATATATGACCTTACAAAGTATTTGTGCTCAACAAAACTGAGTGTATTTTATGTGGATTTAAAAACAGAAAGTAGTACATAATGGTAAAAGGGTCTAGATGTCAAGGTGGGTTTAAGAGCTCTAACCCACATGCAGAACACCACACGGACTACAGGGAAAAGTTCAACAGTTTAT